>CM052662.1:1386852-1433502 GCA_028533165.1 Leontopithecus rosalia
GGGTACATACCCAAAGGACTATAAATCGTTCTACTATAAGGACACATGCACATGAATGTTCATTGCAGCACTGTTTACAATAGCAAAGACCTGGAACCAACCCAAATTCCCATCGATGATAGACTGGACTGGGAAAATGTGGCACATATACACTATGAATATTATGCAGCAATCAAAAATGATGAGTTCATGTCCTTTGTAGGGACATGGATGAATCTGGAGAACATCATTCTCAGCAAACTGACATAAGAACAGAAAATGAAATACTGCATAATCTCACTCATAGGCGGGTGATGAAAAATGAGAACACACATGGACACAGGGAAGGGAGTACCACACACTGAGGTCTATTGGGGGGAATAGGGGAGGGACAGCGGTGGGAGGGAGCTGGGGAGGGATAGCCTGGGGAGAAATGCCAAATGTGGGTGAAGGGGAGGAAGGCAGCAAAACACACTGCCATGTGTGTACCTATGCAACTATCTTGCATGTTCTGCACATGTACCCCAAAACCTAAAATGCAATTAAAAAAAAAAATGAGTCTTGCCATAAGTTGATTCTTCTTGTTTGTCTTTTCAATGAAGAAGATTTTGGCTTTATTTATGCAAATTTATAAATACTTGAAACTGAAGGGTATTAAAAGCATCCCATGTCATCATATGAGGGAGAAAATAGCATTTACAGGAAAATTTACAGCTTTGAATATATTTATCACAAACAAAGATGACTAAAAACTTGAACTGAACATTCAACTCCAAGGAGCAACAGAGCAAACCCAAAGAAAGAAGAGAAAGAAAATAATAAAATTAATTTCAAAAATGAATGAGATAGTAAATCACAACAAAAATTAGTCAAAACTGACAGTTTGTACATTTCAAAGAACTTTCATATACATGTTATATCCTGAGGCATAACTGTGAACTGTATTCTAGTACTTAGATGTTTTTTAAAAAAAAGCGGGGTTTTTTTAAAAAAGCGGGGTTTTTTATGTGTTTGCTTTAGTTTTTTGTTTTTTAAGTGTAGAGAGTTTTGGGTGAGGAAAACACAAAAGGCAAAGACATTTTAAAGTGAAGACATTTTGACCAGCAAAATGTAAGGTGGAGCTGTATTGTTCTTCTTACTGCATATTTGTGTAAGGAGGTGAGTTCTACAGTCAGCCTCAATACGTGTGAGTTTTGGCTCCTCTTCTCATTTCCTCTGTGTCATCTCAGGCTGCCTAAGCCTCAGTTTTCTCATTTGTAACATGGGGATTATAGTGGGTTCTACCTCAGAGATCAGTCATGAGAATTAAACAAGGAAAAATCAGGTATATAACATGCTTAGCGTTAACTTCAGTAAATATTAGCTTCTCTCTCTCTCTCTCTCTCTCTCTCTCTCTCTCTCTCTCTCTCTCTCTCTCTCTCTCTGTCTCTCTCTCCCTCTCTCTCTCTCCCTCCACTGAACCCTTATGAATTCAGTAAAATGAATTATATTTAAATACACCTTTCCCTGTCCAAGAAAAGAAAATCTTGCACAAATTAGTAATGAGTACTTGAGCATTAATTTTAATTTTCTCAAAAATGGAGAATTATTATATTCTGTATTAATAAGAGTTCACCCAAATTTGGACTTAAAGTAGTATAAGGCAGTTTCAAATCACAGATGAAAAATTTAGTGAAGAAAAGCTGATGTAGAATGATCTCTGGGTTCTACCTATAAGAAGTAATAAAGGCTGTAATCCCAGCAGTTTGGGAGGCCAAGGCGGGTGAATCACAAGGACAACAGATCGAGACCATCTGGTCAACATGGTGAAACCCCATCTCTACTAAAAATACAAAAAATTAGCTGGGCATAGTGGCGCGTGCCTGTAATCCCAGCTACTCAGAAGCCTGAGGCAGGAGAATTGCCTGAACCCAGGAGGCGGAGGTTGCCGTGAGCGGAGATCGCGCCATTGCACTCCAGCCTGGGTAAGGAGCGAAACGGCGTTTCAAAAAAAAAGAAGTAATAAAGGAATTGGAAATAAAACATCACAGCTATAGCCCAGATGGAGTGCTGAGAAATTAAAAGAGAACGCTTTTAGAGTAACTGGTAAGAATTAAACACCAACAAGGACAGTGAAAATCCTCCTTTGGTTGATTTGCTTTTGATCTTTTCCAATCTTTTCTCAAGAATATTCTCCAAAAAAGACAAAACAAGGCAAAGGGAAAATTCAGGAAGAGAGTTAGCCCTGTAGAGGGGTGTCAGTGCTGTGGTGCACTGGTCTGAACAGTGAGGTTTCCAGAGGCCAGGAAGGCCCAGGTCCTGGGCTCCAGGCAGCACCAGCAGACAAGGCCCCACCTGCCACACTTCTCCGCAGACAACTTGGTTCTGAGGATCGCCCCAAAGCCTGATGCTCAAACGTTATTCACATAAAAGTAGGAGCTTCCCAGACTTCCTGAATTCACAACTTCTCACCAGAATTTACTTTTATCACAGAGAAAGCAAGAAATCTGAATCACAGTAATTGTCAGCCTTCTTTTACCAGGGATAGAGCAGTAATGAAACCAACTGGAAATGATATATTCTCCACAAAGGAGGCCCACAAAAGGCCTTTTCTCCTTTGTCAAAAGGAAATATCATTTCCTTTCTGAAAGTGGCAACAACTGTCTTATATCCAGACATGCAAATAAGACCTAAACATGATGGAAAACAGGCTTACCTATCAATATATGACCTAGAAAGCGCTGCGTGGGATTAATGTAAATGAAAATGTGCATTTGATTTCTTCTGAGGTATCTTCACAGTCTATTAAGTGCAAATAGAATTATTTCTGACAACAGAATTCCTGCAGGATGAAAAGTGGGAGTTTCCAAAAATGATTCTCAGGGAACAAGCAAGCTTTCTTTGATAAGCTAATAGTCATTCAGGCTAATGAATGCTGAATTCAAATGATATTTCTATAAAGTAGAAATTATCACCTGAGAATTCTTCTTGAATAATGGTGTTATAGCATATGTCAGAAATGTATTAATCAGTGTAATAGCAAAGGTAACAGGGTGTTCTCGCAACCATGTAAAGGAATGCTGTGCTCAGCCTGGGTGCAGTGGCTCACACTTGTAATCCCAGCACATTGGGAGGCCGAGGTGGGCGGATTATTTAAGGTCAAGAGTTTGAGACCAGCCTGGCCAATGTGGTAAAACCTCATCTCTACTAAAAATACAAAAATTAGCCCGGCATGGTGACGGGGGCCTGTAATCCCAGCTACTTGGGAGGCTGAGGTGGGAGAATTGCTTGAACTGGGGGAGATGGAGGTTGCAGTGAGCCGAGATTGCGCCACTGCACTCCAGCCTGGGTGGCAGAACAAGGCTCCGTCTCAAAAAAATAAAGGAATGCTGTACTCATTTTGGCCTATATTCTAAGACTCATGTGTGAAGTTTAAACAGCACATTTTACCATGATTAAAACGTGTTTGTGGGGGCAGTGGGGATGGTAAAGGAGACAAGTAGGTGCAGCTGAATCCAGCCTGGAGTCAAGGGCTCTTGCTCTCAGCATAAGGTTTAGCCTTTGAAGCCGGACTGACTGGGAACAAACTCTAAACCTATGTGAACTTATTCAAGCTATGTTATCTCTATAAGCCCGGGGATTTCACCTGCCAAATAAGGATAGTTACACCTACCTCAGTCGAGACCGTTTCAAAATGAGGTAACAGTAAACAGCAAGCTTACCATCAAGGGATGAAAGCTATCCTCATGTCTGTGGCCTGTAATCAGTTATGGATTTGCTCTATAGCATTTTGTACCGCACTGTCTTCATCTGTTTTTTATCGCTATACTGGAATGCCTGAAAATGGATAATTTACAATGAAAAGCTTATTTGGCTGACAGTTCTAGAAGCTGGGAAATTCTAGAGACTGCATCTGGTGAGGGCCTTATGCTGTGCCATACATGGCAGATGGCATCACACAGCAGAAGCACATACCAAAGAGAACAAACACAGAGGCAGCCTCACTTTCTAACGGCCCACGTTCGTGGTAACTAATCCAGTCCCACACGAAGACAACAACGCATCTTAAAGACTTAATCTCTTCTAAAATGCACCAGCTCCCAACACTGCCACATCAGGGATCAAGTTTCAACACGAGCTTTGGTGGGGACAAGCCATCTTTTAACCGTGGCATACACTCTCTCAAGTATCTGACTTTGGTCCAGTCCTATTTTGCAATTACTTCTATCTTGGTATTGGCACTTTAGAATACCATCCTGCTGAAAAGCATGGAATGAGTCCAGGAAGGAGAAATGAGGAAGGGAACTGAGGACAAAGAAAGAGGATGAGAGGGGACAGAAAGCCATCATTGGCTCTGAAACTAAGATCTTGTCAAAATAATGCCATTTTGCTTACCAGTTGTCAAACTCCCAAAGTATTCATTTTAAGAAACAGGTTTTCGTCATAATGACATGGGCTTAGTCCAGTAAGCCACGAGTGTTTTCATCACTGAGAAGCTGAAGTCAAAGCCATCTATCTGTTCATGAAAGTTAAATGAATCTTCATTATTTAATCTAGATAAAGTTACCTCTTCTTAGCAGTACCTCCTCCCTTTTCTCTAGCACTCACATCTTATGCTCTCAGGAAAACTCATGGTACTAATTACTCTGAGACGCATTTTCTCACTCCTGCCCTGACCCCTCTCTTTTACTTTTACTTTCCTCTGAGCTGAGATATCCGTGTCACATTCTCACACATCAGTGTAAAAGATGATTTTTTTCTGATTAACTAATGTGTGGATGGCTGCCTTCCAATCTCAATAGAATGCATGTCAGCCAAGGAACAGAAAGCCCAAAGGGACGTGCCTTCTGCTTTCTTTACGTCATTTAGCCTCCTCTGGCCAGTACCATACCGTGAATATAGTATATTCCTCAGTAAATGATGCTCAGAATAGTAACACAAATGAAGGACCGCTCAGATTACTACATCCAAAGCCTACAGAATGCTCAGAATATTATCTTCCCGAATGGGATAATCTCATCAAGTCTGGCATGCACAGTGCTGAGTGAAGGTGAATGACATATTTGAGGGGCAGCGCCCACCTCGTCAGATTATTAAGAATACCAGGTTGTCTCTTCAGGCAAACGCCTGAACCTGGGCCTCCACAGAAAGTCAGTAGTGAAGTCCTAGGGCCCTCAGAAGATGCACACTCCCTTCTGGCCTCTACTCTGGCTAAAGGAGCTTTCCCAAAGCAATAGGCTAAGGATATTTTCAACATTTCAAATAGCAAAGTCAGCTCATGCATGAAGCAGTCACTATGGAATTCTGTGCATGTCTCCAGAATGGAAGCCAGATCCGATGTGACAACTGCCAGGTGAAAATCGCAGAAGCATTATATTATGCAATTTGATTTCAAGGCAGAATGTTCCATACAAAACATTTGTGAAGAACAAACCCACATTCAGACATAGAGGCCCCTCACCTTTAAATGTTTTTATGAATATTATGAAGCTTGAGAGTTAAAACCATCAACATTTTTTTTTTTGAGAGGGAGTTTCGCTCTTGTTACCCAGGCTGGAGTGCAATGGCGCGATCTCGGCTCAACGCAACCTCCGCCTCCTGGGTTCAGGCAATTCTCCTGCCTCAGCCTCCTGAGTAGCTGGGATTACAGGCATGCACCACCATGCCCAGCTAATTTTTTGTATTTTTAGTAGAAACGGGGTTTCACCATGTTGACCAGGTTGGTCTCAATCTCTCGACCTTGTGATCCACCCACCTCGGCCTCCCAAAGTGCTGGGATTACAGGTGTGAGCCACCGCACCCGGCCCAACATATTCTTTAAAACCATAAATTAAGAAGTTCAATCTTCTCCAGATAGTGATATTAGTCAACTTTGATGTCAATTTTATAGAATCTTAAAATGTTGGTGTTAGAATATACATGAGATACTTTCTGGTACAATTACCTCTGTGTACAGATGAAGAAATAAAAACTTAGAAGGGGACATGATCATCCCAAGTTCACCCAGCTAACATCAAAGCCAAGACATGGCCCCGGAGTTGGTCAATTTCTGCGCTGTACAGCTTGGCTTATGTGCACACTCTGACATACAATGCAAGCCGCATGGGCCTCATGAGCTAGCTGCTCTATTTCTCTTAAAATAAAAAGAACTCCTATTTCATAGGAAGGTTGTGTTAATTAAACAAGATAGTGTGTGTACACTGCACACAGCTCACTAGAGTTCTTTATAAATGGCCGCTATTGCTATGATCATCATTCCAATTATTCAACCTGCCATCCAAGCCCCAGCAGTTTCCTGCCTAGTCACAGACAGCCTGGCTTTGCTTTCACGAGACCACTTTACATCAGCAAACAGAAACTGGTGTTGAAGTTGAAGTTCTACAATAGGCTGAGTTGCCAGCAGGCCTAAGATGAGGCCCTGAGCACTAGTCTCTATAACAAGTTTCAGCCATTCCTCCTATCCTACAGCATGAGAGCCTCATGGCCAAAGGTAAAAAGTGTGAATTTTGAATCACACAGTCCTGGATCTGAGTCCATTTTTGCTACTTACTACCTGATTGCCCTTTGATTAATTACTTAATTCTATTGAGCATCAGCTATCTCATCTCTTAGTATTTATCTTGCAAGGTTTGCAGAAGAGATTTAAGAAAATGTAGGCAAAATACCTATTACAGCACCAGACAATGGTAGGAATTCAACTGAAAAATAGTCATTATTTTTATTTTTGTGAATATTCCCTATCTGTATGATAAGGCCTTTGTCTCAGATTCTGAAATATTACCATCAGGACTAGAACTCTGCCATGAAGCCCAGCCTAGCCCACGTAACAGGGCTGAGTTCTCACCAGGACCCCTTCCCAAGAAGGACCATCTGGAACCAGAAAACAACCACCCACTTGACCCTGAGCATCACAGTAACTGAGAAGCTGTAGCCATGTCTCTCGCAGCTGACAAGACCCTCTTTGCTTAGTCCGTGCCTGGTAACAGTGATTTTATTACCTGCTCTGTGGCAGGTTACATGTGAAATATCTTTCATACATAATCACTAATATTTTATGAGAATCCATGAGTTGGTTTGGTGAATGCTATTTTACAGTTGAGCAAATCAAGGCTCAGAGAGGTTAAAATGACTCGCTCAGGGTCACAGAGCTGGCAGGGGCAGGGTCAATTCTTCAGATCCTGTGCACCAGCTACCAGGTCCTGTTGCTTCATATACACAGGGCCTGACACTGACCCATATCCCAGCATCTTCTCCCTACATTCTGCTCTTGCGGGATCCATGAAAATAACCCGATTCCTCGAACAGATCCACCCTCTAGCAGCATCATATTCCCCCTTCCTGATGTTACAAACCTTCAGTGTTTTCTCTATGCATATAATATTTTATATGTATTATATATTATATGTGTGTGTGTGTCTGTGTGTGTGTGTATTCTATATAAATAGAGAGGGAGCCAGACACTACAGCTTTGTGAGCTATACAGCCTCTTTTGTAGGCACTCTGCTCTGCCGCTGTGGTGCACAAGCAGATATAGACAGCAGATAAACAAATGTTCTTGGCTGTGTTCCAGTGAAACCTTTTTACAAAACCAGGCAGTTGGCTGAATGTGGCCTACAGGCAATAGTTTATCAACCCCTGATCTTTATGCTCGCTACTCAAAGTGTGGTCCATGCACCAGCAGCATTAGAATCACTTGGAAGCTTGCTGGAAATGCAGAACCTTGGATCCTGCCCCAAACCGACTGAATCAGAATTGGACCCTTAACCAGATTCCCCACATGACTTATACACACACTGAAGTGTGAAAAGCTTGCGCTACATCTTCAATTCACTGAGCACCTCTCACGGTCCAGGCACAAAACACACTGCTAGATCTGCAGTCCTCACAACAGGGCAAGGTGGCTGTTATTATCCTGTTTTACAGATGAGGAAAAAAAAGCTCAGAGAAATCAAACAATTCAAGGAGACTGCAGACAGCCCTGAAATTTAAATAGAAATTAAACAATCTGTTATGATATTCATCTCAGAAATGGCATGACTAAGGCCACACAGGATATTCCAAAAGCACTAACTCTAGATGTGAATAAACGCTGTTTTCACAGTTAGGAGCACGGGTGTTTATATACTAAGGTATTGAAATGATTGCATAGCCACAGAAATAAATTTCCTTTCTCAAAGATAATTTTAAAAGTAGAATACGCTTTGCCAAACTGTTTTCTTTGCATATTTCCTTCACAAGCTGCCATTTACCCAGCTTTATCCAACACCGTAAACTATTGAAGGGACCATGTCATTACTTAGGCAATATTTATATATTTTCATATTATTTTTCAAATGACTTGAAAAAGTTTTGAAAAAGGATGTGAAGTAACTTAGACACACACAAAATGCAAGACAAATATGATGTAAACAATGATACAGATCATTGGGGGTTACAAAATATGGCCAAGGATGAAGACTATATACAAAATTCATACCATTATGGTCTTACACCTCTTCTGTGGTGTGAAAAGTACAAAAGCTTGTATCATCT
The DNA here is from genome assembly GCA_028533165.1 of Leontopithecus rosalia. Taxonomy (NCBI): domain Eukaryota; kingdom Metazoa; phylum Chordata; class Mammalia; order Primates; family Cebidae; genus Leontopithecus; species Leontopithecus rosalia. Next base: position 1,395,343 of record CM052662.1, read on the forward strand.
GTTATATAGTGCAAAGAGCCCTAATTAGAAAACATTTGCTTGTCAAGGATATCATTTGATTTCCACTTGTTCACTTATAAATTGTGGATAATATCTCACAGAGGAAGTATGAGTATGAAATAACAAATATGAAAACATTACATTATTTCACTCCAATGATTTTAATTATAATTCCTTATATAAAATATAATTAATATTTATTGATCACTTATGCTAAGATCTCTAAATGGATTATCTCACTATCTTCATAGCAGCCCCAAATTACTAAAATTAGCCCTATTTACCTATGATAAAACAGGCCTAAGAGAAGTAATTTGTCATTCAATTTATCATTTAGCTGCTATTACATACAAAACCACCCAGAAACACAGTGGCTTAAAACAATAATTATTTATTTGTTCCCAATTTTTTAGGTCGGCAATTTGGGCTGGGCTCAGCTGAGACGGTTCCCCTCTGCCCATGTGCTGTGGGCTAGGCTTACTTATTACCTGGGGGAGCTAGGACAGCAGAGCCTCTCTCTCCATGTGGTCCCTCATCTTCAAGGAGGCTGGCTTAGGTTTCTTCACTTGTTGCCAAATAGGTTCCCAGGGAGGAGTAACACCGACAAGCCTCAATGAATAAGCACAGTCCTTAAGCCTGTGCTGTGTCACATTATAATGTCCCAAGCCGAGGGTTAACACAGAGAGAGCTCAAGGGTATGTACACAAGAGGCATGATTCTTGGAGAGTCACTGCTGTAATAAGATATCTTATCCAGAATATAAAAGGGCTGCAAGCCTTGAACTGAAGAACTGTGAATTCATAACCCATGCTCTTAACTATGACATCACACTTGCCTCCAGGAAAATCTTCCCTATTGTTTTCTAGGTGATGTCAGTTTCTCTTTTAACTCTTAAACTGCCACCTTACAAAATAGCAGAGATATTCCTAATCTCATCTCCAAATGATTTATTTCTGGCTTAGAAAATCCCTTAAGTCTCACGGTAGGTTTAGCAAAGTACAGATTGAAGACAGATGATGTTTCTATCCCTGAAGTCATTCATATTATTAGAAAGATTGAACTTTACATAGCTGCTCTCCAGGGTCCTAGCTGATGCCAAAGTGACACCAGTGCATTCAAGGACAACATTATTATCTCATTTTGCACAACACTTTATTATTAGCACAGAACTTTCTAAATGAATCTGAAACTCATGCATATGGGCTTTCCCGGTGGGCATATGGAAGCTACTGAAGCTATCTTAGCATGGTTCAAAGGGGTGTTTGAAGGGTGTTAACTGATGGGAAAGAAGTACTGTAGCTGAAACACTGGTAGCAAGAAGACTAACCCAGAGATTGTGTCTCAAGTTTGCAACAGTCCTGGCAATGAGGTCACAAGACCTCACAAAAAAAGAAAGACTGGTCCTTCTAACCATGTAGATGGGAGGCAAGAGAAAGAATGGGGGTGTTCAAGGGCTGCTGTTCTTTTTAATGTCCTCAGACTTCTTGCTTTACTGTTTATGCAGCGCTTTTACCCGGATGATTGGGGGGGGACAGGAATGCCCATTCTCATTCAGAGGAGTGCGCTGGGACCCGCAGGAACTCACCGCAGATAGCCCTGTAGGCGTAAATGTCCAAAATGGAGGAGGAGGGTCAAGATTAAAATTTTAATAAAAGTAGAGAACAAATGACATGATTAGATTGGAACTTTAGAAACATCTCTCAGGCAACAGTGGGAAAGACAGGTTGAAGAAAGCAGAGATAAGAGGGAGAAAAACTGAGAAACTTCTGCAGTAATCTGGGTGAAAGGCTATAAAAATCCAAGTCCGAGTGACAGAGGGAATGATTCTAAAGTCAAACAACCCAGGTGTGCACTCCTCTTTGCTGCTCTATTATATAGTGGGTTTTTTTTTCTTTTTGTCAATTTTGGCTAGCGAATATACTTGTGGTGGTATAAGGAGGGGATTATGAAGATCGGCTTGTTTGCTGTGTAAAATCTATAATTATCAGTGATTCTTTGTACTCAAAGGATTCAGAAAGGCCTCCCTATATCTGAAAGATTTTTTTTCTACTTCTCTTTTTATAAATCTCCCACAGTTAAAAGAAAGGAGAGATGAAGGAAGGAAGAATGGGAAGAAGGAAGAAGGGAGGGAAGGAGGAAAGAAGGGAAAAATTGCATTGTCACCTAAATAATGGCATCCTTCTTAGAGGAAATAAAGAAAATGTAGCATTAGATGAAGTTCCATTGACATAATTATAATTATACAATGAAGTCCTAAAGAAATATATTATGAAGGTAATTTTTCTTGTCACAAAGGACAATCTATACAAAAGAACAAAGGAAATAATTTTAATAAAAGATTTTGCCGTGAGGAAGAAATGTGCTTCATGTATCATACATGAGAAAGGATAGTTGTTTGATATAAAATGGAACTGTGACCTTGCTATAAGAGTTTTCATTACTTGATGCCACTGAAAGTAAATTAATGGACTCCCAAAAGGTGTAAAATTCATCCTGCTTTGTGGCATTTGTTTGCTGACAGACAAGTTTAAGAGGAATCTTATCATGTGATTATTTAAACAAAGAGCTTCTAGGAATTCTGAGCGACCTTTAAGGTTTCACCAGAGGACATTTCTCACAGACAGCATTCATTTAAGGGAGAAGTCACACCTTTAAAAGAGTTTATTAAGAGAAGAGAGGTTCATGTGCTATCTGTAAATTCAATAATTTTTGCTTTCAAATGTAATTTTATTTTATTTTAGATTTCTCTAAATGAAGTCAACATTGTTTAAAAAATGTTAAAAAAAATATTTTTAATACTGAGCTGGCAACCCAGCAAATACATGGATTTTTAAAAGAGTTTTACTCCATCAAGTCTGAAGTCCTAATGTAACATTTTATTATATAGCATTTCTTTACTGTATTTTAAGACAACATATATTTATAACTCTTTAACTTATCTTTACAAGCCACTTTACAATTTGTAAATTGCCATTATGCCTCTTTAGCTGTCTTCAATAACTTTGAGATCAGACATAACAAATATTGGTATTATAATGTGAAATACAAGCAAGTTTAACCTCAGAGAATCTGTCACTTGCTTAATGTCAGGAACTGCTCTGATGACAGGCAAAGTTTCTATGCTTGTACAGTTTGTCTTCCGAAATGAGATACTCATGAATATGTAAACAAATAAATATGTAATATAATACCAGAAGAATAATAAATGGAGACACTGAGACCATACAAGTGACCTGTCTCAAATCTCAGAACTATTCCTAGCATCTTTTCATCAGCACAAATCCTGTCAAATGGGGTTGTCCGAGAATAGCATCCCCATTAAGCCTTTCTATTATGCCTCCAGCTAATGTTGATAAGTATGTATGATGTGGGTTTACTGGGCACATGAAGCAGCTATGGAGGCCTCTATGCTTTAGCTCTACTTGTCTGTTCAATGTGGGTGTGTGTGTGTGTGCCGTTGGAGAGCAGCAGACTGGGGAAGTAGGTGTAAATGTTCTAAGAAGTTACTTAAAACATGGTTTGTGAACACCTAAGAGCATGACGATCACTAGATGCCAGCATGGTTCACTGAGAACAAGTAAGACCAACAGATCAACACTACCTACATTTGCAAGAGGGTCATGACAGAGATAGATGAAGACAATGCAATAGAAATACTGTGTCTAAATTTTGAGAGCCAACTCAAATCATTTAGCAAAACATCTTTGCAGAAGCATGTGACCTGTATGCGATATAGTTTGTTGAATTTAAAATTAGTGAAACAAACCTACCAGAAATGATAGCTATTGCCACTCCAGAGGAAGGGTGTACAATGAACGGCCTTAATCCTTGATCCTGCAGAGTGTTTTTAAAAATCACTTAAATCAGCATGTCAACAAAATGCTGATAAAACTCACATATGAAGAAAGGCCAACAGGGAGAGCTTGCATGTTGAAAAGACATAACCAGAATCTTATTTCACTTCTTTCATTTAATTCCAAAAGATTTATTAAATGCCTACCATGAATAAGGCACTGTGAAAAATGCCAAGGCAAGGGATAGCTCCTCCTCTCCAGGGCTTCATGTGAGCAGCCACTGCTGTCCAGTTTCCACCCTGTCAACAACTAAATTGTACCCCCCATCCAAAGTTCACACACGGAAGTCCTAACGTGCAGTACCTCAGAATGTGATTGCACAGGGATTGGTTCCAGGACCTCCTACAGATACCAAAATCTTCAGAGGTTCAAGTTCCTTACATAAAATGATACGGTATTTGCCCATAACCTACACACATTTTCTCAGATATTTTAAATTGTCACTAGATTTTTTATAATACTTACTTTTTAAGTATTTTTTATTTGCATTGTTTTTGTTATATTTGTTTTATTTTTTCAAACATGTTTAATCCATGGTTATGAAGGGTCAAATGTATTTAGAGATAGAGCCACAAAAGAAGTAACTAAGTTAAAATGAGGTTATTAGGATAGGCCTAATCCATTTTGATTGGGATCCTTATAAAAGAGGAAATTAAGTCACACACAGAGAAAACCATGCGCTATTGTTTGAATGTGTCCCCTCCAAAGTAGAGGTGGTGCAGTGTGATAGTATTAGGAAGTCAAGGCCTTTAAGAAGTGAGTAGGCCATAAGGATTCCTTCCTCATGAATGAGACTGACTGTCATAAAAAAGGCTTCACACATGATCTAGCTGACTTTCCTTCTACCTTCCACCTTGTGAGGACACAGCCAGAAGGTCCTCCCCAGACGCTAACTGCTGATGCCTTAGATCTTAGACTCCCAACCTCTGCAACTGCCAGAAAGCACATTTTCATTTCCTGTAAACAACCAGTCTCAGGTATTTGCTGTAGTGCAAAATAGGCTAAGATACCATGTGAGGATACAGTGAGAGGGTGGGTAGATCTACAGCCAAAAAGAAGAGGCTTCAGAAGGAACCAATCCTGCTGACACCTTGATCTTGGATTTCCAGCGTCTGGAATTTTGAAAGAAAAAAAAATTAATGTCTACTGTTTAGCCATCCAGTCTGTGGTACTTTGTTACGGCAGACCCAGTAAACTAATACACCACACCCCGTCCCTCAGAACCTCTACCTTCCCAGGACTCTGCCCCCTTAAGCCCCACTCTTGAGTATCAGTTTTCCTGTCCAAACTTCCATTTCTTCCCCTACCTCAGGGTTTCCGATCTCCCAAGGCTGTCAGAGAAACAGTCTGCAGTGGGTGGAGGGGAATAATTACTGTGAGGATTGTCCTCTCTTGCCCCCATGAGTTTTTAAGTGGCGGGGGGTGTATCTATTTTTACACCAAACAATATTATACATGGATCAGTCATGCTGGGTTAAACTTATATGCATCCAGAAGAGAACCCATTCATAAGACAAAGATTCTTCTTTGAATCTGCAAGCTCAGTTGTCTATCCATTCATGGAACATGTATTTGCTGAGCTACTGCTCTGTGGCAAGCCCTTTGCTCATCCTTTCACATTTATCACTTCACAGGAGGAAGTGGGTGTTATGTCAAGAGGAGATAAGGAGATGGGGAGAGCAGAGCCTTCCAGGAAATACAAAGCTTTTGTTCAGAGTGTCCAAGGCACAGAAGGATCCAGAGTATTTTCAGAGACAAGAAAGAAGTTTGCTGTGGCTAAAGTAAAGTGTGTATTGAATACAGGAGTCAAGCAATAAATTTGGGTGGAGTGAAAGAGCCTTTTCTGTGATGTTGAGGAGTTGTGGGCCCCAAGCTGTACACAGTGGAGACTGTGAAATTTTTAAGGACGTGAAACATAGGGTCATCTTTAAAATCACAGCCCTAGCAGAAGTGAGGTTAGATAGTGGCAGGAAAAAAGAAGTGTTGGGGGCTGAGCTTGGAAGTTCTTTAAAGTCATGAAGTAATGAATCTCTTCCCTACGAGGTCCTAAAGTTATGGTTCTGTGCATCGATCTAATAGTATTGCTGCAGAGCACGTCTGAATCACAACTCCTCCCTATATTTGTATGGGCACTGTGTACTTACGGGCAGATCCAAATGAAATTCAGTTCATCAGCACTAAAAATAAAACTATGATTACTTATAGTGACTTACTGCAATTGTCCATTTCTTCTGTTCTTTAATAGCAAGTGATTATAACATTAAATGGTTTATGTATGACCACTGTTTTTTTTAAAAAGAAAAAGCACTTAAGACTTTATAAAATGGCACATTTCTATTATCAAATCACAGGGACAGAATGTTCATCTTTCCTTCAGTAATGAAGCTCTCACCTCTAGAGGTCTAATTCATAAAAAGATATTAACATAGCTCAGAGGGTTTTCCCCGCCTTCTGCTTCTTATAAGAGAGGAGTAAGGAAAGAATTCAAATCAAATGTAAAATTAAAGCCAGGACAAAAATAAAATGAAAGTCCTCAGTAATTGGTGTAGTATATCGGTGGGCAGCATGATAGGAAAAAAGCAAATCAAATGGGCTCATAGGAAGCACCTCTCAAACGTGAGTGAAGATGGATGGGCACGTGACCCGCAGGGAACTGAGGACTGCTTCCTACTTTATAAATAGCAGCTGCAGCCTTTTACTGCATCCCTAAAATAGCCTGCACGTTAACAGAAGAGGCCAGACAAATGAAGTATATTATGGCAGATTTCTTCAATGAAAATAATTAACCTTCAAAACAAAAAAAAATAGAGAGAGGAGTGGGGAGGGGGGCAGGGGCAGAGTGTGGCCATTGGAAAGGTAATAACTAGGAACATTAAAACAGGAATTCTGACGCAGGCCTGGGGACATCCTGGTAAACTGCAGTGAACCTGCAGGATGGAGTGTAGTCATGGGAATAACACCGTAATTCACCAGGTGTTGGCTGAACCCTCACTGTCTGCAACACACTAGCTAAACTCTAAACATGATTCAAAGGTGAATAAGAGGCAATCCCTGTCTTCCAGGAACTTATCATTCAGGAGAAATTATTACGCAAATATGTGCACATCTGTGATACAGGGCAGGCTATGAGATAATCACGAAAGATAAAGTCATAGGCTCTGGGAGCCAGTGGTAAAAGGGAAACTTTGGATGTTTTGGGAAAGCATCATGGAAGGAACCATGGTTGACATGGGTCTTAAAGGATGAGCAGGATTTTAGTAGGTACAGAAGATGAAGGGGTTAGTAGCAGAGGAATCCCATCTCAAGCAGTAGGTAGAGTGTGAAACAGCAGCAAGCCACAGAGACGAGAGAACAGGCAGTAGAGACACAGCCCAGACCCGTGTCATTTGCAGGTGTCTGGAGCGGGTTTTCACTGATTCTTCTTGACTAGAAAATATATACACATATTGACTGATTTGAGAGAAAGGATTTGAAGTTGAGCTTTCTCCGTGGAAAGTTAAGGATATAAAACAGGACTTACCACCCTCCTCCATCCCCACTCATTGAGCCAGAAGTATCAAGACTGCCAATAAGTACTAATTTGGCAAAGGAAAAGAAAACGCATCACCAAGAGACACTCAAAGCAGGTTTCAAATCCCTCCTTCATAGCAGTTCTCAAGGACAGGGTAATTCTTGGTTGGTGGAAACAGGGCGGGCCTGTGCACTGTAGGACACCTAGCAGCATCTCTGGGCTGTACCCATTCAGTATCAGGGGTGGGGACTACAGACATGAATGATATTAAAACAAACAAAGGAAATGTTAGGCCGGGCGTGGTGGCTCACACCTGTAATCCTAGCACTTTGGGAGACCGAGGTGGGTGGATCACCTGAGGTCAGGAGTTCAAGACCAGCTTGGCCATCATGGTGAAACACCATCTTTAAAAAAAAAAAAAAAAGAAAAGAAAATCTTAAAACTGGAAGACTCTTTAGATGTCTGCTAGTAATAGCAACAGTAATTAGCATGCTTAGTGTTACACACCAGTGTTCTGAGGTCTTTAGTGTATTGGTGTTAAGCAAATTTAAAATTGGCAGAATAAACCTACCTAAAGATGATGACTCATTGTTCAACTCCTAAGACAGATGTGCAACAGAAGATCTCAGTCCTTATAAATTATGTACCCTAATTATCCCCATTCTGCAGGTGGTAAAACCGAGGCCCGAAGTCACCATTCTGTTAAGTTTTGAATCCAGGCTTGGAACTGAGCCATCTGACTCTGGTTGAAAGCTGCATTGTCTCTACTGTGAGGCAGCTCAGAGAGCTTATTCTGCTACACCAGAAGCTGAAGCTGGGAGAGGTGATGTGACGGGTCCAAGGCTTTCATTTGTTGGTAACTGCTCTGGGGATAAACTGAGGTCTTCTAACTCACATCTTGAATGTTTTTCTGATACCTTGAGGCCTCCGGGAATGTGCAAAGGGAGACTGATCCTTCCGACTAGAAGGCCTGGGTGTAGCAGAGGTTGGAGCAAGTAACAGGTGAAATAGAACTGGTTCTAGAATAGAAAGACGTTTCAGATTCAATCTGATTCCTGCATTAAAAATTAACTCCTGAAAGTCAAACACCACCACTGCCCCCGTCACAACCACCCCCAACACACACACACAGGAACACACAGGAACACACAGGCTTCAAGGAAACAGAGCATTTGGTTGCTAATTGGTTTGAACCTGCAGAATCTAAAGCAATCAAGAGAATCAAAATGCTGTATTGTTTCCAAACACTCCCAGGCCCATTGAATGAAAACTATTCTGATTAATGTTTCCAATTCAGGGATAATTTCACTAAACCACAAGAAGCACTTTTCAATTGCTTTGAGGGTTGATATAAGATGTTTTGATTCAAATGCTCCCTTAATTGTTCAACCTTGTGGCGTTTAGAAATAAAGAGGGTCTAAACACAGCCCTGCTGCCCAGCCTCTGGAGACGGTCTGCCCACACATGACAGGTGCTCCCATCTGCTTGGCAGAGCAAATGAGCAGTCTAGACTCATTATCTGAGCCCCCAGTGTCTCTGAGCAGCAAGCTCTGAGCTCAGGGAGAAAACACAGAATACAGACAGAAGGTGAGACTGATGATCCACAGCACAGTTTCCTCGTCAGTGAAAAGGTTGAGGGCTTAACGGAGAGCAGAGAAAGGCTGCGTGCATTTCAGCCACGTCTCCCTGCTCTGCTGTCTGTCCTCGCTTCCCTGAAAACAAAGATCCTGAGAACAGTTCCTTAAGTGCACTTTTCTGAAAGAGTAGTTTCTGGGCTTATAAATGAATATTTATCACATCTGTGTACTCTAGCTTAATCAACATGTAATACAATAATGTAATAATTGACGGCATAGAGGCTGAACTAGACCAGTCTTGGGTAACTATGGAAACGGAGAGACTGCATTTCCTGGGCTGTGCATACAGAGGAGCAGGAACTTAGGAGTCTTTTCCAGTCACAAAATTCTTTCATCATCTCTCACTGGGCACATTACTAACTACTGGAGACTCTCAGAGAGCCAGATTCCTCCCAGTACGCTTGTCCTCTGAAGGACGCAGCACTGCACTGGCTGGTGTGGTAGTGCGGGACTCTGGAATGAATCCAGACGTGAAGTTTTGTTGCCTTCATGCCTCAGCAGTTAAAATTTATACAGCATTTTCTACATTTCAGGGCTGCACAGAGCATCTTCTGTGTAAAACCTTGTCACGTGTATTCTTACCATATCCCTGTGATGGCTGCAGGAGGTAGTGGGGGTTATGTCCCCATTTTACAGTTAACGAAATGGTCATAAGTGTGTTTTCCAGAAGTGTTTAGTTGATAAGAAGCACCTAGAATTAGAACCTAGGTCTTTCAGGCTTCAGAAGCAGTGTTCTCAACCATGATAAGTAACAAATATCTACTGAGCACAGCGCCAGCCCTTAAGGTTACTGTGACTAACAATACATCCATGTCCTTGGAGAGCTTGTGGTTGATAAGGAAAGCAGATTCAAAAGAAGCTGCAGCATAACTGATAGCCTAGAGGAGCGTAAAGATTGCTTAGGGAAAGGCAGAGGAGGGCACTGCATGCACACGAGGGTCTATGCTGACACTGACCTCGTGACTTCATACACCCACAGAGAAGGGTGGTCATGAGTGTTTGATTTGAGGAAGCTGATGGTGCATCCTAAGCTAGTGTCTTCAGTATTTTCACTAGGGAAATTCTTTAAATTCAGAGTGACTTCAGTGTCTACAAGACAAGATTTCCAACACTCTGACTTCCTATTTCTAAAACTGCTCTGCTCCAGGTGCAGAGTCCACTTTCCTGTCTCAGCCACTCATTTCCTGGCTTGTCCTCCAAGCCTGCAAAATGCTATGATCTAAACTTAAAGCATCCCATTCTCTGACCAGCGCTTTCTATGTCTTTGGTTTAGTTGCTCTTACACATCACCAAAAACCACTGATGGCACAAAGAGCCCCAGTGTATTCACTGCCCTGTTCCTTCACAGTCCCTTGCCTCCTCATTTTCCCTTCTCTTGTACCAGCTTAAAGCGCGTAGCCAATTATTTGTAGCCTCCTTTGCATGACCTCTCAATTCTCTGGCCTCTCTTGTACTTTATTATATTTATTTGGCAAAACCCCAACCCTGGTGAAATTCAGCTCTCCACTTAATATGTACTCTTGCCCATGCAGCTTACTACAGCTGAACCAGGCATGCAACAAAGGAAAGAGTCTTGCTTTTTATTCACAGCCATAAACCTCAAATGGGCCTAAGGGAGAACGTATGATTGATATACTTTCCTAGTCTATTAGCAAAGGCAATATTCTTCTATTCAGATCTTCTTATTTCTTATATCTCTGGTTCCTATTCCCACATCTTCACTCTCAGCTAATGACCTTGATTCTTATTTTACTGAAAAACTACAGGAGCAACCACAAGATAACTCCTTCAAGCTCCTGTCATCATACTCACCCATTTACCAGCATCTGTGCCTATAAATGTCACCTTCTCTGCTCTTACTACAGATGAATTGTCAGGGCACCTCTGGGAGAGCACCCCCTTCACGCTGCACTGGAGCCCATGCCCACCCAAGACGGTGCTCCAACACTATGATCAAACCTTTCTTCTCCAATGGAAAATTTACCATCAGCCCAAAGGCAGGCTCAGGCTAATCCAACAGTCTAATCTAGAAGCTCTAATCCAGAACCTTCTCTTGATTCCACTTGCCTACATGAATGGCCATGTTTTTCTGCTTCTCATTACAGTAAGGTCCTTGAAGTTCTGCTTCTCATTATGGTAAGGTCCTCATCTGCAAAAGCCTAGCAGGCCTCTGCCTACACGCTCACAATTCTTTCCTTCCCCTTCTTTCTTAAATTCATTTCAGTTAGACTTTTACCCATGTTTTAGTTTACTAAACACTCCACTGTTTTATCACACTCACTGAACCTCTACTTGTTAAATAAAACGTCAATTCTCAGGCCTCCTTTTCTTTACATCTCAGAAATGCTTGACACCATTGACTCTGTCCCTTCTTCATCCATCAGCTACTTTCTTTACTTGCTTCCAGAATGCCGTGATCATCTTATTTCCTTTTCACCCTACTGGCCATGCTCTCTCAGCCTCCTCTGTCTCAGTCCTTCTGTCTTCTACCTCTTCCCTTCTCTTTCTACACTCACTCCTTGGATGATCTTGTCTAATGCCATGGCTTTAAATACCTTTTGTGAACTCACGACTTCTTACGTTTCTACTCTGGACCTCTGGACTCCACTCTAGCTTTCTATCAGCATCTCCACTTGGGTGTCTGACATACATTTTATATCTTTAGCTCAGCACGTTAAGATGAACATCTGGTTCCTCCAGCCTGACTTCAACCACACTCATGTCTCACCGTCAGTGGTGACTCCTCAGTTGCTCAGGATGAACGTCTAGAAGACACGCTTGACCCCTCCTCTCTCATTTCCTACATCTAATCCATCAGTATGCTTGATTGACCACCTTCAAAACAGATCCAGAATCTGATGCCACCATGTCCACCATGGTAACCCAAGCTGCCTTTGCCTCACATCGATAACAGCTGGTCTTCCTGCTTCCACCTCCCCTACCACCCCCATCATGGTCTAGCTCCAGCAAAGTCTGAGTGACCCTAACAGGCAAGCAGATGACAGCTCCTCTCTTCTTGAAACCCACCTCTCTCATAACAGAAGCCGGTGTTCACAAGGCCTCCAGATCCTGTCACCATGTGGCCACCACAATCTGAACTCTGCTGCTGCTCTCCCCTTGCCTGGCCCAGTTCAGCCACAACAGCATCCTTGCCATTGCTGGAACAAGCTGGGCACTGTCCTTTTTATTCCTTGCCTGGAATGCTCTTCTCCCAGAATGCCATGTGCTTCCTCCCAAGTTCTCAGTAAGACTCTCTCTGACCAAAAAATTGTAATTGCAGCTCATGCACTTCCTATCCTTCTTCCCTACCTAATGTCTCCCTATAATGCTAACTATCCTCAAATATAACACATCATGATGTGTGTCCTCTGCTAATTATTAAAATAGAAGGCAAGCTTCACAAGGACAGAAATATTTTTATGGCTTTGAATTCTCAGCACCAAATCTAGCACAAGGTAGGAATTCAGTAAGTGTTTGCAAATGTTGAATGAAAGATAATATAATTTTAAAATACAATTATTTTGATTCATTTTAATTCAATCATAGACATGTTCTATTATGCAAGCTATTCAGTATTTAAAAGCCTAGTGAGCCTCTTAATATGCATTTGTGAAAAGCCTGTTGTATTCAAATTACTGAATAGTAAACATCAGCCAAGACTTGCAGAACCTGATGACGTTTAAAATGAAGGAGCTTATTCTTCTAGCTTGAATCAAGCTAAAGACCCTGTTTCTGAGGGCATTTCAAGGAGATCGAGGTGACATTCAGTTTAGAAGGATGAACTGTCAGCTTTCCCACAGGGCCATATTTCTGTAGGTGTCTGAACTTCCGACACACCTGCTTGGGGTGGACTCAGGACAAAACCTGGGCAAGGGCAAACCTGGGTAAGTGAAGAGTCCAAGTTGGCATCTGACTACTTTTTCCTTAGACATAAAAAAAGTTTTCTTCCATAAATGTGAAAAATCTCTGATCAATGTTCACACATTTTCTTGGAAAAGCACATCTAAAATTGGAACTATCTTCTCTGCTCTAGAAATTTCTAGGGGCAAGAGAACAGAATGACCATGAAAATCAGAGACCAGAGTATAAATTAGGGGCTGACAGCATCGTTACAAAATGAGAATTGGTATTAAAATGCTAGAGTCAGTAGCTAGAGGAGTCTCTGGCTTCCTGTCAGACGGAGAGGAACATGCTTGTTCCAGAAGTTTCTCCACCTGTGCAATAACCTTAATTATATCAACTAATTATAAACAGCACGTTCTGGGTCTTTTCGATACTTTATATACATTATCTTGTAACTGTTCAAAATACTTATTACCCCCACTCTGAGGATGAGAATACTTAGGCTCAGAAGGGTTGATCAGCTTGCCTAGAATCACCCCGCTAGGATGAGAGAGGGTCAGTACTCAGACTCAAGTCTCTTTGACCCTAAGCCCATGTGGTTGCTCTAATACTAGGCTGAAGCTGGGGTCCGGAGAAAGCACGCAGGCCTGGGAAAGGGAGCAGGCTGGCATCATAGCAGTGCCAAGGCCCCAGGAAAGAACTGGAGGCCACCAGGGCATAAGCCCAGTCTCAGAGTCATGAGTGCCAAGACGAACGCAGCAGACAGATGCCAAGGGCTGCATTCCATGCTTAGGGCTGTAGTCTAATTCTGGGCAGACGGAGGTGAGCTGACCGGCAGACACGCAGACGGACTGATGCAGACGGAGGGGTGCAGGGCTGGGACAGACAGGAAGGACCCTAGCCATGCCCCTTCTGATACCCAGTCTGTCTTCACACCCTCCCCAGCCAACCCACCTTCTCCTCCAGCTCTACCGTCTCCTCCAAGCACGCCTCAGTGGCTCCACAGAGGGAGCATCCTGGCACATGGGTTTGAATTTTACCCCCTTATGCTTCCTAAGAAGGCCACTGAGCCCTAAGCTTGAGTTTTTTTATTGTCAGCCAGGAAACAATAATCCATAAATAGGCAGAAATAGCCACTCGGAGGTAAAGTAGCCTCTCACGGCAGGTGCCCTCGCAGTAGTCTTTACACCCGGACACAGACTTTAGGTAGCAGCGTCGAACACTCCCATAACACGCAACCTTCTCACGCTTCGCCCGACACTCACTTTTTCCCGACCTCACCATACTAGGGAAAGAGTAACTCCCATGTGTTTAGCATTTTACAGTTACTAAACGCTTTCTGCTGCTTTACCTCAGTGAGTCCTCTCTAGGGTATGGGAGGCATGATCCCTGCACCTGATGAGGACGAGGAGGCCGGGAGAAGGTGAATAGTCCACCCGGGGCCATGAGAGTGGCCAACCTCAGACAGTGGTCAGAGCACAGAGCCAGTGCTCCCCCGCTGGGCCTGCCCTCCTCACCACAGCAAAGACGAGAATGACTCCATCTGCCATCGGAGCAAGGTCTCCTTCAGCCCAGTTCCCCTTTCCTCATGGTGTCACCTTTGCCTCAGTTAATCTAAGTGAGAGCAGCTGAAATGAAAGCACTTGGTGGAGCTCTGGGAGTGGAAAGTCCAGCTCACCAGGGTGGCCTCCGCTGACAGAGGGCCTCCTGACTCAGAGATTTCCTCCTAACCTCCACGTATTTATCTCTCTTTTCCTAATGAAAACACTGGCAGCCACGTGGAGGACAACTTTAGACTCTGAACAACCAAAGAAATGAGGAATACAGGTCACAGAAAGGACAAGAGACAAGAAGACGTGGGGAGGACTCGGCTTGGCCTGAGCAAGTGGGAAGCCCGCTGGAAGCAGATGGCTCTCCGCCCAAGCCCTCTGTGTGGGCCGAGCTCTGCGCCCAGGCTTCTCCCCTGCAGTCAGCTCAATTGTTTTGTCTTTCCACCAAGAACATGTGTTTCACTGCCTGGCCTCCTCCCGACACCCCTGCCTATCGTCTGTACACCATGTAAAGAGAACCAGGGGTCAACTGAAAAATCAGGAGGTTTCACAGATTGAGAGCAGACTTTCTTTCTGATAGAAGGTTACAGCCTGAGAGGTCACTTGGACAGGCTGGGAAGCTTGGCCTGTAAGGGAGAAAGCAAGCGAGCCCTTCACGGGAGAGAAGGATGACACAGGAGCTTATGCTGAACAGGCTGGTCAAGGGTGTACATCCAACAGGTTCCTGAGGTGCTACGAAGATTCAGGAAGGGGCCCTGATGCGAACTAAATCATCACATAAGTTACACGTGACCCAGGCTCACTCTGGGGTAGACTCAAAACTTAAACGCATTAAAATCAGCCTCTATCTTTTAAAGGTAAAGCAGGGACATGAGGGCTCCCAGTTCACAGCCCTCTAACCTGGCCGGAACCAGTTCATCCTCATCATTCTCCAACTGGGAGAAAGTTGCTGAAATCAGTCTCTTGTCCAATCAACACCGAGTTATGGCTTGTGGAACAGGAGGCTGAGACAATCAGTGTCAGGGGCCAGTGAGCTGCAATCGTTTTAATGTTTTTTATCTTGAGACCAGTGCTTGTTTAGCTGTTAGAGGAAACAACAAAAATGAAAACACTGGCAGTAAGAACATAGCTTATTCTGTAAGTGAGGTGGGCGGGGCATGAATTAACCCTTGCCTGACATGGCTGCAGGTCCCATTTATAATTTGGCATTTTACTGCCACAAAGAGCCCATTCCATCTTGCCTGTGGGCCTAAGGGGCTTTATTTTTATTTTACACTGTTAATAAGAAATTAGTAGCCAGGCATGGTGGTACACACCTGTAATCCCAGCACTTTGTGATGCAGAGGTGGGTGGATCATGAGGTGAAGAGATCAAGACCGTCCTGGCCAAGATGGTGAAACCCTGTCTGTACTAAAAAAAAATACAAAAAATTAGCCAGGCATGGTGGCAAGAGGCTGTAATCCCAGCATCCCGGGAGGCTGAGGCAGGAGAATCAATTGAACCTGGGAGGTGGAGGTTGCAGTGAGCCGAGATCATGCCACTGCACTCCAGAGTGAGACTCCATCTCAAAAAAGAAAAAAAGAAGAAATTAACTAAAGAGATATAAATGTAAGAGGGACATAGAAGAGAGGAAACCTGGCAGTGAAATTCTAGCAAATCAGAACTTAGTTTACCTTCAGCCTTATGTGAGTGGCTGATCAAACTGATCAAAGTAGAGTTGCCTTTGAACACACTTCGTGTAGGCTGACAACTGCATTGCTGACACAGCCAGTACCCAGAACACTGACGGCCACCTGCACATGAAAACTCAGAAGACCTCGTCTATTGGGGACGCTGCTGTGTCTGAAAGAGAAAGAAGAGACAGACACGCAAACATTTTCTCTATTCTACAGGCAAAGCACTCCAGTGAGTGGAGAAGGGGAGGCCAGGTCCTAGCACAATGTGGGGGCCATCTAGTATTCTATGGGCTGCAGGGGAGACCAGCTATGGGGCCATGGAGTGTTCCGTGGGCCACAGCCTTCCCCCGGTTACTGGTACGGTTGTAACTTTCTCACCACCTTACCGGGCTCAATTTAAAAGAGTCTACAGACCTTTCTGGTCTTCTTTCTAAATTAAATCCTTCTGTTGCTCTCTGGCTCTGCCCTCTATTTGTCCCCATCTTAACTTTATAGCCGTAACAGATTTGTTGTTCAGTTATCAGTGTTTTCATTTGCTGACTGGATCTCCCAAAAGGTATACACTACACGAACATTAATCACTAGTGGAATATTAACTAAGGGCTCAATTCTCAATTTCTCTTTTTTGTTCTTTTTAGGGATAGGGTCTTGCTCTGCCACCCAGGCTGGAGTGCAGTGGTGTACTCATGGTTCACTGTACCCTGGAGCTTCCAGGCTCAAGTGATCATCCTGCCTCAGCCTTCTGAGTAGCTGGGACTGCAGGTGCACACCACCACATGCAGCCTATGGGCTCTATTGTATCTGTGGAATGAATGAATGAATGAATAAGTATTAACACCTTTAGCACAGTGCGTGATTTTTAGTAGGTATTCTGTATAACCGAGTTTTCCTCCCAGAGCTTTCCGACTGTCTGTCAGGGCTTGCACAGATGGATACACGATTCTACACAGAGCTCTGAGTGGCATGCTGATGTGCAGGAGAAGAGCTGGTAGTGAAGATCAGCTTCAAGGAAGGTCTTAGGTAGGCAGTAGGAGCCACATGCACTTTTCAAGGCTCTTCGGAAACAAAGAGAAGTTAAACCCAAGTTCATGCCCATTTGCCCTGTCCCCTTTGACCTCTGGGGGTGTTGGTTTAAAAAAAAGATGCCCAAAAGCAGAGCAAGGACCTGGAGAGAACAGAAGCATAAAATTTAAGAACTCTGTCGTGCAATAAAGCGTTGCTATTCCAGAGTCCTATCATTTGATTTTTGTCTGTATTTCCGTTATTTTTTCCAGCAAGGATTTGAAAGAGGGTGAGTAAAAATGCTCCCATTCACAAAATGGTCTGTCCTCAGAAACGTTGCCTGAAGACAGATTTCAGAGCTTTTCCCCCAGGCAGTTGGAGGCCAGCATAGAGTCTGACCTTGGCGGCGACAGTGGGGAAGGATGTGCCCCAGACTCCAGGGCTGTGTGTGGACAACTCTCAGGACACCCCAGGGAGCTCTGGAGCACCCTGCTCCTCCGCACATGAAGTAACAGCTGATTGTTTCTGCCTCCCACTTTCTTTTCTTCATGAATGAGATTGTGCATGTCCTCCCTAATCCCAGTAAAGTTACTGCAAAGCCTGTGGGAGGGAGATAAGGTTAGGGAGAGCCGGGGAGTGCAGAAGGGCCGTGTCTTTTCCTTTAATCTGACGCCACCAGCACCTGCCTGGGGAGGCCCAGAGGTCTCTTCAGGGCTGTCCGGTTAGAAGCACACTTTTCCCATGTGCTCCAGCTACACTGAAAGCTTGTACAACACCTGCCTGGGCTATCTGGAGGCTGCCTGTCACTCACATGGGCTATTCTTTATTTAAACCTTTTTTCTTTATTTCCAAAGATTTTTGTTTTATTTTGTTTTATCATTTGGGGAACTGGAAATGCAGGAAAATTGAGACACAACTAAAACTCTTTATATTACATCTTATAAAAGAAATATACTAGAACCCAACTCTAATACGAGGAATTTCTCATTTTCCTTCTTGGCTTTTGAAGCTACTGAGGTTATGTCTCTGTCTCCTCCCCAGAGCTCTCTGCTGGCAACTGCACAGATCCAGTCTAGGTGCCCACAAGGGACAGCATGCTCTCCTGATCCCAGTCAATCCTCATCAACAAGCTTGTTCAGTGACTCCTTTTCTAAATCTTGTCTTTCCATATTCTCTCAGCAAAATGGATCCCAGTAAAGACGGAAATTTTGGACTTGGTGTCTGAAGATGATTAGAACATACCACTTAGGAAAGGAGCCCCAGATTCCCTAAGCAGATACCCCTGAAGAATTGCTGCAGTGCCTGAAGGACTGCCACTGAAAGATCTGCAGGCTACCTCTGTGTCCTGCAGGATAGGGTTGGGGCCAGTCAGTACAAGCTCCAGGAGGCAGACTGTGACTGTTCTCACAGTCAGAGACTGAGCTGCCTCACAAGACAACTCCTGTCACCAAGAGCTTGCTAGAGCAGTGATTCCTTTGCTCAGCTGTCTATTAAAATCTCTGAAAAGTTTTAACAGATACACAGATACTTCAGATCCAGAGAGTCAGAGGACAGAGCACAGAACTTGTGTCAGAGAGCACAGATTTCAGATCGTGGTCTCACACTTGCTAATTACAGTCTCTGAAACCTGGAGCTGCAGTTTTTTTATTAGTGAAATGGGGCTGACAATACCAACTTTACAGGACTGTTGTAAGCAGTGAGAGTTAGTTATGTGCTCAATAATTTGTGATAGCTAATTCACATTCAGGTACTTCTGGGAATGAGAAGCCTGACAACATCTGTGGATTTAGTAGTGCCCCCCCAAAAACAGTGGGCCTGTATCCGTCTAGCCTAATAGCATCTAATAAATGGGTTTCAAGTCAAGGATAGCACTTTATGATTCACAAGGCATATTCATACACATTGTTTCATTTGGACTTTGGTTCCCCCAACAACCATGAAAGGTGGGATAATGTTAGCTCAAGTTTACAGATAAGAAAGCTGAATATTAGCAGGGTTAATTAATTTGTACACAGTCCCACTGATGGTTATCCAAAGGTCCTTAGACGAATACCATGAATACCTAGTCGGATACTGTCATTTTGACTACCTGGAGCTTTGTTACCACTCAATGGATTCAGAGCACACTTCTTGTGTTGTATCGGACCGAGCACAGAAAGTCAACACCAAGACAAAAGTATGCCAAATTGCAGGGTTTATTGCCGGCGACCACGGAGGACTCACATCTCTCCAACCCATGGCAGAGAAAGAAGGGTGACAAGATCTTTTTATACCTGCAAAACCACCTTGGGAGTGGGGGTGAAGAGTGGAGATGGAAATGAAAGCTGTCAATCAACTCCTAGGCGAGGGTGAGGGGGGGCTCCAGACATTCCAAGGGCCAGGGGACTTTTGTCATTCCGATTGCCACTTAAGAGTTTTACAGCAGTTAAGATAAACATTAGTTTATACATTATTTGGACAGGTGCAGGGTCCACATAATTTTAGGTTACTTAGCACCAGGATGAAATTATCCGGGGGGGCTTACTCTGGTCAGTGTCAGTAAACAAAGGCCAGCAATTCTGGCAGTTACAGATAAGAGAGGTATGCAGCTTTACCTCTCTTTGCATTTTGCAAGGTAAACTTAGCAGTTTACAGAAGCCAAGGTTAGCAGTCATTGTGAGGAGAATGGAAACAGTTTTGTCTCTTTATAAAATGGCATCGTACAGGTTCTAACTCTAGGCTAGCTATATCACACTTGCCTTCTCAAGTAGACAAAGGACTAGACAAAGTATTTTGTGGTTCTTTTTGCCCCCCCCACACCATCCTGCTAGACACTGTCATTCATACAGTGGGAGTTCACTAAATGTATATTATTAAAATGGATTTACGGAATGGTTTGGGGGAGAGTGGTGCTATTTCATCAGCATTTGAACTTGGAACCTTATCTCACTACTCTCAGCATCCCCAAGGCTTTTGGTCCTGAAGTTTGTTTAAATCTCTGCTTTAACTGTTTGCACTAGTTTCTTCTCAGAGCCTGCTAATTTTTGTGCTGCAGTTTTCTGAATGTTCTCCCTCCCCATAGGTTGTCCCCAGCACCCCGTGCCATTCTTCTCCTCTTCCCTGGTCAAGTGGAAGGACAGTTTGAACCTCTAATCTTGTTTCAGCAGGTTAAGTAATTGGAGGAATGTTACTATCATTGCTAAATGTCAGGTTTTTCATCTGTGAAATAGAAGGAATACTTAGATATCAAAGCTGTCGTGGAGATGAAGAGAGAGTGGGCCAGTGTGGTAGACGCACAGTCAGTTCACAACCATTGCTATTGGTCATCTCTTCCAACTGCTGTCTTCTCCTGGCAAACTCATCTAAGCTGCAAAAACTACCAGAACATGATCCTCAAATATAATGTTGATTTTTATCACTTATTTACTCAAATCTTCTATTTGGCATCTCCTAAGCAATATTCCTCTTAAGTCCTAACTCTAGATCAACACTGTCCAGGGAAATTTAATGCATAACACAGATGTGGACTATATACACAGTTTTAAAATCACCTAATAGCTACATTAAAGCAAAGTGAAAATAAATGGCTGCTTTTGACAATTTAATTCAGTATATCCAAAATATTATCATTTTCTATAAGAAACAAGCAATTGAACAAACAAAAAAATAAAATATTACCATGTTCTATAAGAAACTTAAGCAATTGAACAAACAAATCACCCTATTAAAATGAGCAAAATATATGAACAGACATGTCTCAAAAAAAGACATACAAGTAGCCAACAAACACATGAAAAAATTTTCCACGTCACTGATCATCAGAGAAATGCAAATCAAAACCACAAAGAGATACTATCTCACACCAGTCAGAGTGGCTATTAACAAAAGTCAAAAAATACAGATGCTGGCAAGGCTGTGGAGAAAAGGAAATGCTTATACACTGTTGGTGACAATGTAAATTAGTTCAGCCGCTGTGGAAAGAGATTCCATTTCTCAAAGAACTTAGAGCCAGCATTCAACACAGCAATATATATCCCAAAGAAAATAAATCTACCAAAAAGACACATGCACTTGTACATTCATTGCAACACTATTCACAATGGCAAAGACATGAGATCAACATGGTACCTGTCAACAGTAGATGGTACAAAGAAATGTGGTAAGGAACACTATGGAATACTATGCAACCATTAAAAAGAATGAAAAAATATCCTTTTCAGCAACATGAATACAGATAGAGACCATTATCCTTAGAAAATTAATGTGGAAACAGAAAACCAAATACTACATGTTCTCACTTGTAAGCGGAAGTTAAACACTGGATACTCATGGACTTAAAAATGGCAGCAGTGGAGACTGGGGACTACCAGATGGCGCAGAGAGGGAGGGAGACGAGGCTTGAAAAGCTAACTATTGGGTACTATGCTCAGTAGATGTGACAGGATCATTCATACTCAAACCTCAGCATCACACAATATACTCAGATAACTAATCTGCACATGTACCCCCTGAATCTCGGATAAACATTAAACACATACGTGAAAATTATCATTTTAACATGTAATCATATAGAAATCACACTAGATATTTTACATTCCTTTTATGCTACGTCTTCACATTCAGATGTGTGTTTGGCGTGTACAGCACATCTCAGCTCACACTGGCCACAGTTCAAGTGTCCAATGGCCCAGTCATCATTGATCGGACAATGCAGCCCAGCCCTCAGTTTAACCTTTACTCGTCAACTGCTCCTGTTTGCTAATGACTGATTCCCCGGGCTTCTCAAATGCTTATAAAAAGCACTCATCTGCCTGGCTACTATCAAAAAGTCAAAGATAAATGTTTCCAAAGGTGTGTAGAAAAGGAATGCTTAAGCAATCGGAGAGCAAAAGTGCTTTTTTGGTAGGAATGCAGATTGGTGCAGCCACAATGGAGAACAGTGTTGAGATTTCTAAAGAAACAAAAAATAGAACTGCCCCATGATGCAGCAACCACTCTTCTGGTCAACTACCCAGAGGAAATGACAGGTGGAGATACTCATCGCTTTACTTATGGGGACAGCCCAGAGGACAGGAAGTCCCCACTTTACACCTGCTCTCACATGCTCACTGCAGCACTGTTCACAGTAGCCAGGATGTGGACACAGCCTAAGTGTCCATCACCATGTGAACAGTGAAGAAACCATTCTACATATACAATGAAAAATTATTGATCCCTGAAAAATGAGATATTGGCATTTGCCACAACATGGAAAAGTCTGGAGAAAATTGTGCTAAGTGAAATTAGCCAAACAGAGAAAAAATTGCATAGCTGCACTTATATGTGGAATCTTTAAAATCTGGAATACATAGAGATAGAGGACAAAACAGTGGTTGTCAGGGTGGGGGTGGAGAGGAAATGCGGAGGTGTAGCTCAGAGTTTATGAAACAGCACATGTGCGGGATGAATGTATCCAGACATCCAACGCACTAGAGGTGACACAATCGTCCTGTGTATGCGATTTGTGCCAAATGAGTAGACTTTAGCTGCTTTGCCACAAAAACAAAAAAAATGGGTAATTATTTGAGATAATGGGTATGTTAGTTTGCTTCATTATAGCAACCTTTTGACTATTTCCATATATCCTGTAACATCACATTGTATACTTTAAACATACACAAAATTTGTTTTAAAAGCACTCATCTGTGAAAATTGCCCTTTCTCACCTAAACAAATGCATGTGTCTTCTACCTGTTTGGAAGGCCCTTCCTCCTTCCTCCAAGACTCTACGTCAGAGCCTTGAGTGCTGGACAGCTCTGGGGCCATGTGGACCTAATGGGTGGGAGCCAGAACTGAGAGGAGAGGTTTACCAATCCCAAGTTAAAACTGCTGTGATGACAAGCAAGGGCTGTGAAGTGAGGCAGAGTGCTCACACCTTGGCCCTGCCATGAGCTTTCTTGATAAATAGGAGTGAAGGTGGGGCTGGGACCAGTAGTTATCAATATTTTAGCTCTGCAATAGGCCATAATCATCAATAATAATACTCTAGTTTAGCCCAGGGATCCACACTTGAGAATGCTTTTTGAAGCATCTTTGCTCTTTGGTAAGATCTTTTATACATACCTTGAGGTTCCTGTTGTCTTGTAACATTAAGGCATGTGGTTACAACTACATGTTGGCCTGTGGTTACAACTATATGTTGGCCTGTGGGTGCTGCTGCCATCCAAAGAGATCAAGGTGGCTATTTCTTATTCTTGCCAAATACACCAGCCACATCGACACTGGTTCCATGTTTATATTTAGAAATGAACATTTAATACTTTAGTCATCTTATTTTTACATATCATCATCCTATTGCCTTGAAGGGCTGTGCACACGGGAAGCATTTTGTTAGGAAATTATTAACTCCAAGTCTGAGTAGTTATCTCCTCACCAGGAAGTTAATCAACAATGTTCCTACAGTCTAGCAAGTGCTTTCTCTTTAAACAGTATCACTCTGAAGGACTAAGCATTGATAGAAACCAGAAGAAGAAAACTCAGTAAAATATCTACTGCTTCAGTTAATTCCAAGTAGGTTATCCTTTACTTTTAAAAAATAAAGATAAGTGGGCTGGGCGTGGTGGCTCACACCTATAATCCCAGCACTTTGGATCACAAGGTCAAGAGATCAAGACCATCCTGGTCAACATGGTGAAACCCCGTCTCTACTAAAAATACAAAAATTAGCTGGGCATGGTGGTGTGTGCCTGTAGTCCCAGCTACTTGGGACACTGAGGCAGGAGAATCACTTGGACCCAGGAGGCGGAGGTTGCAGTGAGCCGAGATCGCATTATTGCACTCCAGGCTGGGTAACAAGAGCAAAACTTCATCTAAAAAAGAAAAAAATAGAGATAAGTGGCACCTAAGTTCCAAATTCTGGTTAGTCAAAGTAAAAAGTTCTCCAAGCTTCATGAAAAAGTACTGACTACCACAAACCACATTCTCATAAAATCATTATGAAATACTCTTCGGAAACTCTAGTATTCCTTCATAATTGATTTCATTGTGTGTGTGTGTGTGTGTGTGTGTGTGTGTGTGTGTGAGAGAGAGAGAGAGAGAGAGAGAGAGAGAGAGAGAGAGAGAGAGAGAGAGAGAGAATGAATAGCCCATACTTTTGCCAACAGTAAACCCGCTTTTTAGTATGGATGGGATGAGAAATATGTTTCTCTCACCCATTCTACATTCACGGCTGAGGCCCCTATAGCAAAAGACAGATTAACAAGAGAAGAGCATACACATTTATTTAACACTAGTTTTACATGGCATGGTACACTTCATAAAGAAATAAAGAACCAAAGAAATGGATAAACCTGTACATTTTCCATAGTAGGTTTGGTGACGAAGTTGGCAGTCATGAAGAAATATGATTAAATTTTTTACAGTGATCTAATGGTAATAAACTGGAAAGAATTTAGTAAGACCTGTTCAATCCAGTTCCTCCGTGTGGCCTATGTCTTTAGAGATAAAGAAGTGCTTTTCTTCTGAGCATAGGGTGGGCACCTCTCAAATGAGGGCCTTATAACCTGCTTCCGACAAGAAAAATTCTTTCTAAGTTTTATTGCCTCCTTCAAGAGAGAAGGAGGGAAGGTGAGAGTGACCTTCCTGCCTTTGCTGTTTTCTCAAATTCCAAGGTGTCATATTAGGGGTTAGCATGTCCTAAACCCCATCCAGTAACACCTATTTGTGTATGTATGTGCCTAAGTCCATGTCTGTATATGGCGTACAACTTTAAGTTAGTTCATTTATAGTATAAAAAACTTTCTCAACAACCGAATAACCAAAGGGGAAGAAGTAGTTACCAAGGAGACTCCCTGATGAATCAGAGAGTGCTAACTGGACATACCGTCTCTATTAATTCAGGAAACCTTATGTTTAAAAGAAGAACAAATCATGTTCCAACCAACTGTAGATTGTGAATTTCTACTGGCAAGAAGTCCAGACAGCTTTTATCTATATTTTTAACCATGAAAGCAAATCAGCAAATATCTCTGTATTGAATCTATGAATAGGTTTAGATGGATGGGAAATTCTCTTGAGCATGTTTCATTTTGAAAAACAAACACCACCCAAGGTCAAAGTGGCCTAACAGGGGTGGGTGAGGATAAGAAGGGCATTCTGTATTTCCATCCAGGAATCCATATGACGATGCTCTTAGAGATGGGAACTGAGAAAACCATGTCTCTGGTTGCAGCCATGACATTTTCCAAAATAAAGGCAGTGCCATCAAAAAAGGGCTGCCCCTGATTTACTTTCACATGACTGGAATAACTTCATGAACAATTCACAAAGTCAGATCAGATTTTTTGGTTCCTATCCTGACAAAAGGAAGATTCGTGTTTATATCCAAAAGTTTCCTCATTGAGTCTCATTATATTTTTTGCAATATGCTTCAGTGTACTTGTGGGTCTTGTTTCTACACTGCTGCTGGTGGGAATGAAGTAGCTTTTACAACACGAAGACTTTTGCAAAGAGAGCACGAGAAAAACATACCCAGTCAAATGCTGAAGTGTCCTGCTGCTTCTGGGAGTTAACATAATGCCTAGGAATCAAGTGAATAAAACTGGAGGAGACTAAGCAGACAGCACGGCAGGGCAGAAAAGAGTTTCAAACACTGGAGGTGACCAGAGGTTTGTAAAATAAAGTTTGAATACAGAACCTCAGTTTCTATTATTTATTTTTATGATTGCTGCTTCTGTTCATGAGTGGTCACAGAAACTACTAGGAAAACACTCTAATTTTGACACTTTAAGTAGTTTCATTATTTTTTCCTTCTTGGAAAATACCTTTAAACATTGAGTGAGGAAAAAGAAAGGAAAAAATTAAAAACTCCTTGGAAACGAATGATTTCTGCAAACTACTTATTTTTAAATAGGCTTCTTCCTAAAGATGAAACGACAAATGAATGTAATTCAAAGGAAAAATATCTTTGCCTGACAAAACTGAAATTTTCTTACAGAAACTCTGGGTCCACTGTTGCTAAGGTAACTCAATCAATTAAAGATTGGGTAATATTCCTGAAATTATTAATGAAATATAGGAGGAGGAAAGAGATTAGGTTTCGGGTGAGAAATACTGAGAATCAAGGGTTAAGGGGGTCACTGACAACCCTCTCTTCTGCTTTTGCATTTCAAGTAGGAATTTTCAGAACTTGATGATTTGAAAAGATAAAGAAACTAATGAGATTCTGAGTGCTCAGGTAAAAAATATTTTATAGGACAATAATTGAGGTTTAATTATGGCAAATTTTACCACTTCATCACTAGAAAAAATGAAGCTAGTAATTGCAATTGTAGCTTGAATTTTTTAAATTCAAGTATGTGGTCATATTTTTCTGACAACTTTGTAAAATTTGTCATCACATATTATTGATTTATGATATCTCAGATCCTAAACTAAATGAGGGCACAATAAATAGCTACCTTTTTAATAAAAGGTATTTTTATTAAATTTTTATTATATTTTTTATTATATATTTAAAATTTTTTATTATATATTTAAAATATATTATAATATTTATTTTATTATATTTTTAATAAAAAATATAATGATGAATTTATAATGGGAAGAGACCAATACATAGAAATTGTGCAGCACATGAACAAATAAATGTACCAGCTTTAAGCTGAAGACCCCACAGCAATGCTTTATCACTCATCACTTGCTCCAGTGTACATGGAAAACACATATCCCAGAGGCCTGCAAATTTCCAATCTGCAGTTTCAGGAAAAACAAAAGGAGGACAAACAGAAGAAAACCCTAAAGACAGAATTTCTAACGTCTGACTTTTAGTGAGTTTCTAACTCAAATTTAAAGTTTTTGTGGACTTCATATTTATTTATATTTGCATAGGTTTTAATTTTTGTGGAAGGGCCAAAAGAAAGTTATTGAACATGAGACAAGGAAAGAGACTTAAGAAAAGGTGGTAAACTCTTCATATTTCCATCAAATCATTTGGACATCAATAGTTACTAACTTTGTTATCAGTATTTATTTTTATTTGAAAAGAAATGTTTCTGTAAGTATTTATACATAAAAAATACTCTGTAGAAATAAAAACTAAGAAATAGAGAAAAGAAACTAAACTCATCATCGGTTTTGGCTTAAGTCAAATCCATCTTCAGAGAAATTGCTATTTATTATAAAATTTTAAACAAAGTAACATTCAGAAAATCTAAAGAGTCTAAGGAAAATACTGTTGTGTATTATAATGTAAATTTCTATTGTTAGAGTGAATTTGTGCCATTCTGTCCTCAAAAATGGTAGTTAAAAATAAATGTACATTGACTTGATAATAATGAACATCTTTATAACCCTGGACTTTTAAGACCATATTTTTATCTCATTTTATGAAGATTTGTGCAGTGTTAAAAAGGGTGTCAGTTGTTATAACTGCCTTGCAATTGTATAGCACCTTAGAAGTTATAGAAGAAAGATATCCAAACGATCTGATTTAATAACCAAGTACTCAGGAAATACCTTTTTCTCCCTTCCTTTGTCTGGAATGGAAAACATGGACCTCGCATGGGTAGGACTGAGTGAGAGCATTGTAGAACCGTGGCTTGAACTTGGGTCTTCTCACTCCAGTAACATGTTCACGCCCTATTCCACAACATCTCCACTGAAATGATGCAGTATTGCTGTGGAAACTTACCAAAGGCAAAGAGAATACATCACCTGTGTCTTCCTCTCCAGCTAAACGAAGGGAGAAAGACCTTAAAGGGTAGTGTAATTGACATTTTATGCAAATTTAGATTGTGTAAATCTGAAATAGTGTGATATAAAAATATTAATAAAATCACTATATACACAAAAGTTTATGTAATAAAAATCTGTGTTTTTAAAAATCAAGAAACATTATTTCTGAGGTAGAAAGCTAAGTGAATTATGAACCATATTATGCTGTCCAGCAAAAATAACTTATCCTTTGCCAGAATCATGTGAATCTTATCACCGTATGTATCAGAACTTTGGCAAAGAATTC
The DNA here is from genome assembly GCA_028533165.1 of Leontopithecus rosalia. Lineage (NCBI taxonomy): Eukaryota > Metazoa > Chordata > Mammalia > Primates > Cebidae > Leontopithecus > Leontopithecus rosalia. The sequence continues at coordinate 1,423,394 of CM052662.1, forward strand.
TGGTGACTATTTGGCTGTTAGTGTGATGCTTACTATTATGAATATATGCAGACTTTTAATATAATAAAGTTTCTAATCAAATAAATTTTCAAATAAAGTTTTAAATCACGGTGCTAGGGCAAAAAAAAAAAACCTCCAAAAATGACAACTTTGGGGCAAACGTTAGATATGCTAAAACACTTTAAAGAAGACTGGATATCTGCCATGAAAGAATTAGCTGCTGATTTAGGAGAGAAATGTGGTTTAATAATAAGTCATTTTGCATCTAAATATATAAAAGCATCATCGAAGGAAGAGGAGGAGAATGAGAGGAAGAAGTAAGAGAAAGAGGGAAGAGTGAGGGAAGAACCGCGACGGTGGACGTAGAGTTGTGTCCTCTGACACACTCTCTTCACGCTTATTACTTTGCCAAAATTAGCCTCGGATTGTTTAAATTATGTTTTATGCAAAGTCGTTAATCACAAACCACTCACATAAAATACGATTTCCCTTTATAAATCACTGTGCTCAGATTCAGTACTTCGGATAGTTCACTCAGATATTCAATCATCATATGGTGGACTCAAGGTGAGAATGAAACTCAGACGTCATCTGCTTCAAACGTTTTGGCAGGCAATCTAAGGAATCGTCTTTAAAACATGCCTGGAAAGTGACTCAAGTGATCTAGAGATCTATAGGTCAATTAAAGCCTTTGAGTTTGCAAAGTATTTTTATGTTTATAATCTTTTATTTATTTTTTAATTTTTGGAGAGGGGGGTCTCACTCTGTCTCCCACGCTGGAGTGCGGTGGTGTAAACTCAACCTACTACAACCTCTGCCTCCAGGGTTCAAGCGATTCTTGCACCTCAGCCTCCTTAGTAGCGGGGACTACAGATGTACACCACAATGCCCCACCACGTTTCGTTTTGTTTTTATAGGGATGGGGTTTCACCATGTTGGCCAGGCTGGTCTTGAACTCCTGACCTCAAGTGATCTGCCTGCATCAGCCTCTCAAAGTGCTGGGATTACTGGTGTGAGCCACCACACCCAGCCTTTTAATTCTAAAAAAAAAAAGAAAGAAAGAAAGAAAACTGTGTCATGGGCATTTCTTATTCCATCACTCGGGTATTAAGCCTAGTACCCATCAGTTACCTTTCCCGATCTTCTCCTTCCTCCCACCCTCCAACCTCTAACAGGCTTCAGTATGTGTTGTTCCCCTCTAGGCGCCCATGTGTCCTCATTATTCAGCTCCCACTTAATAAAAACATGTGGTATTTGGTTTCCTTTCCCCGTGTTAGTTTGCTAAGGATAATGGCCTGCAGCTCCATCCATGCCCCCTGCAAAGAACACAACCTTGTTCTTTTTATGGCTGCATTGCATTCCTTGGTGTATATGTACCACATTTTCTTTAACCAGTCCATTATTGATGGGCATTTAGATTGATTCCTTGTCTTTGCTACTGTGAACAGTGCTGCAGCGAACATATGTGTGCATGTGTCTTTATGACAGAACAATTTATATTCCTGTCTTATTTCAGAAAGCCGGTCTTTCTTCATGCTCTGAGATTCTTTCCTCCACTTGGTCTATTCTGCTATTAATTCTTAGGATTACACTACAAAATTCCTGTATTTTTCAGCTCTGTCTGGTCAGTTACATGCTTATCTATACGAGCTATTTTTTCTGTCAGTTTCTGCATTGCTTTAACATAACTTTAACTTCCTTGCACTGGGTTTCAACATACTCCTGTAGCTCAATGAATTTCATTCGTATCTATATTCTGAATTCTATTTTCTGTCATTTCAGAACTTAACTCAGTTCATAACCCTTGAAAAGCAGTGATGCAGCTGTTTGGAGGGAAGAAAGCACTCTGTCTTTTTGATTTTTCAGAGTTCTTGTGCTGATTTGTTCTCATCTTTGTGGGCTTATCTACCTGACCTTTGAATTTTTTTTCTTTCGTTCTATTTGATGACCTTGAAGATCCGATTGTGGTATAAGATGGATTCAGCTGACTTCATTTATGGGAGATTTTAGGGGCCAATACTCAGCTTCCAACTGCTAGATTGCATGCTCTAAGTCTGGGGGACTTGTGTTGGGCTCACCAAGGTTCAGAGTCCACTGTGCTGGGAGAGTCGAGGGGCAGCAGCTGCAGCAGGGTGCTAGCAGATGTGGGGGGGCCTCGCTCCCTGCAGTCATCCACCACAGTGGTGGGGCAATGCAACCAGGAGGTACAGAGGGCTGCTGCTGGAGACTGTGTGTGCTGTTGCACTAGAAATGCCACTGGTCTGGGGCAGGGTGCTGACCAGGGTGCTGACCAGCACAGGCCTGGCTGCTTCTCCATGCCCTGCAAGCAGGACCATGCAGGGCACGGAAGGGTCCATGGTTGTCTGCACAGTGTTAGTGCAAAAGCAGGGCTCTGGTGGGGTGGGGCTTGCTGGTTCTGTGTCAGCCAAGGCTCCCTCTGCAATGGTGGTTGGTGAGTGAAGGGGAGTGGGCTTGGGGGAAGCTGCAGTATGGGACGGAGCTTCCGTGCTGGTGTGAGGCCACAGGACCGGCTCACTGGAGCTCTCCACCAGTCAGAAAAGGTCTGCCCATGCAGAAGCTGCGACGTGGGCCCCAGAGCACCCAAGACTGAGCGGCAAACAGGCGTAGCCAGGCTAAGGCCCTGGGAGAGGCCAGGAGACCAAGCAGTGCTCCGGTCAGCCCAGCCCTGTCTGATGTGCAAGACCACCCTGCGGAGATCAGAACTGACAGTTCCCCTAGGGCTAAAGTCTCCTATGAGAGCAATTTGGGCTTAGGGGGATGGCCATGCCTGGCCATGCTCCACTACAGACACTCCTGCACCAAACCCCCTGGGCCCCAGGTCCACTGGCTGCTACCCCACCATTTCTCTCAGCAGCCCTTGCTGCCACCTCAAGTGTAATGTGGTGGTTGAGGGCTCCCCTCCTACCAGGGTTCCAGATGCCTGTGGCAAGAAAGAGCAGCTCCTTGCCAATTCAATGCATCCATTCCCCTGGAGCTGCTGTGGTTCAAAATTGAGTCCCAGTGTGCAGTAACCTGTGCAAGATTGGTGCCTTTTCTCTGAAGACCTGAAAATTCTGGTCTTTTTCTAGCAGATTTGGGCATCCATCCAATCCAGTATTACCAAGACGACTGGAAGTTCTTGACTAAAGCCTCCAGAAAACACTCACTTTGCCTCTTTTCATATTCAAAATAATTCTGTGCAGATATAATGACATTAATTCTACAATGCAAACATTAATACCCATGTCAGTTGCTTATGGATACTAAACTAGCTAGAAAAAGACCAGATCTTCTCACAACCAATTCAGTACTTAATCTCCTGTCAACTAAATAATTCCACTTCACTAAAACACTTATAGGATTTCTTTAAAATTCCATTTTCAGCCTAAAGCCTTAATAAAGTACACATATTTTGGAAAGTATATGCACAAGCTCGCTTACAGCTTCCCATCCCTACCCAGGAAGGTAAATTAAATCCCTGGACCTCTGGAACTTAGGTTCAGTGAAAGGACTTTTCAGGGCACACGGTCATGTTGGGCTGGGCCAAGCCCTGCTTTCTCAAAAGGAAAACAAGCCCAACAGGGTGAGGAGACATGCTACGTGTCATCAGTGGCCATTTCCTCACACAAAATAAGAATTCCAAATATTCTTCCATGCCTAACATAACTGAGATTTAGGAAGACATCTGAGAAGATATTTGCAGCATATATTACTCAAGACTTAGAAACAAGAGCTCATTACCTTTTCCAACCAACTCATCCCCAACCACCAATATCTTCTTGATGAGTAGTGTTAAAAAAGAAAACATCAACAAGAAATTGCAGATGCTTTAAACTACTCTTCAGAGTTTTAAAGTTATAGAGAGAATTTGCCTATTTAAGTGTGAAACTGTGCCCCCCTGAGCTGTATCACAAGAGCCGAGGGTCCTCCTTTCTAGGATTTTACTGTGGCAGCTTGTATATAAACCGAATTCATGTCATTCACATTCTACGTAGATTTTTCAAGCAAAAATAAATTTTATCTAATGGTTTTCTAAAATTCCAATAGCATTAACATCCGGACAAAAATCAGTGCTAAAAAATGGTTAATCAAGGGATATGAGCCGAGTCTGAGACCATCGCTGTCAAATCTTTGTTTGCGGAGGCAGGTGGAGTTGGGGCAGACACACCAGACAGTGTTTCTTGCTAAAAGTATCTAGTCCCAGTGCCTGGTACTGAGTTCTTCACCATCTTTTCCTTTACTTCTGCTGAAGTAGCTTTATGCTACCTGCTTCCTGCACTTTATCATCACGTACGTAGTAATGGGCTTGTTGGATGTATTTGCAGGCCAAGGAAAGATTGGGAGACAAGGTGAGAAAGATGAAGACTGGTTATGTGGGTTAACTATACAGACAGCCTATTCCCTTAAAGTTTTAGGATAGTCAAGAAAAGTATTAAAGGATGATCAATATTAACAGGAATAAAAAGAAAAACAAAAAGGAAAGAGGAATAGTAAATAAACAAAAAAGGGAAAGATGATGGCAATGACAACCATCTCTTCAGGGCTCCTGTTTGCTGGTGCTGAATACATTCTTTTTTTTAATTGTACTTTAGGTTATGGGGTACATGTATAGATCATGCAAGATTGTTGCATAGGTACATTCACAGCAAGGTGGTTTGCTGCCTCCATCCCCCCTGACACCTATACCTGACATTTCTCCCCATGCTATCCCTCCCCACCCTCCCTCCCACTGTCCCTCCCCTATTTCCCCCCCAACAGACCCCAGTGTGTGATGCTCCCCTCCCTGTGTCCATGTGTTCTCGTTGTTCAACACCCGCCTATAACAAGAACATGTGGCGTTTGATTTTCTGTTCTTGTGTCAGTTTGCTGAGAAGGATGGTTTCCAGGTTCATCTATGTCCCTACAAAGGACACGAACTCATCATTTTTTATGGCTGCGTAATACTCTATGGTGTATATGGCCACATTTTCCCTGTCCTGTCTGTCATTAATGGGCATTTGGGTTGGTGTATACATTCTTATCTCTCTCAGGTACTCATAGACTCATTTTATGTGTGAGAAAGAGGTTAAGTGCAGGGCCACAGAACTGGAATATTTTTGGAGTTGGGATTTGCCTACATGCTTTCCACCATTCCATTATTCCTGAGGCTTTTAGAAAAACAGAGGAGGTGGCTGCAAAAAAAAAAAAAGGAAATAAAGGAAAAGGAAGATATTTAGTTCTCCATTTGTACTCCTCTGGCCTCCTGCTGGTCATTCAGGTGATGATATGGAGACCCTGAAAGTCCCATTCAGGTACCCCCACATTCAGGTACCCCCACACACAAAAAAAGGAGCTGTTCATGGTCATTTTTCATGTTGAAATTGATGAAGAATCCAAGGGTTTTAATCACAGCAAAGAAAAACTTATTCTTTAGCTAATGGTACTCAGTTAATGCTGGGCCAAAATTATGGGAAAATATATATAGCATAAATGAGTCATTAAAGTTTGAGAGTCACATGAATGTGTGAACATTCTCCACAGGCTTTGTTTATGTAATCATGTCTCTACTTCCACGGGTGTGTTTATCTTAGCTTTCCGTGTGGAACACTGCTTGCTGTAGACCCAATCTCTTTCTAAATGGTGAGTAATCAAAAGGAATTCATCTGTGAGTAACTTCACAAATTTATTATAAGACATTAGAGTGAGGAAAAAAGTGGTTTAAATGATGGCGTAAAGTTACATGATTCCCAGAGTTTTAAGTCCAGAGGAAATTCAGGAGTCGGGTCTATGGCGGATTTCTTAAGCAATAAAGGAAATGCTTTCGTTTATAGACCAATTAACATCAGGTCTTGGAGAAAGGAACCATTCCACTTTATAATGCTGGCATTTGAAGATATGGCATTAGTAGTTGACCAAGTCTTTTTATGTTTAATTTTATTTAAAATCTCCGGCCAGGCATAGTGGCTCATGCCTGTAATCCCAGCAGTTGGGAGGCCGAGGTGGGTGGATCACGAGGTCAAGAGATCGACACCATCCTGGCCATGGTGAAACCCTGTCTCTACTAAAAATACAAAAATTAGCCAGGCGTGGGCACGCGTCTGTGGTCCCAGCTACTCGGGAAGCTGAGGCGGAAGAATTGCTTGAACCCAGGCGGAGGTTGCAGTGAGCTGAGATTGCACCACTGCACTGCAGCCTGGCGACAGAGTAAGACTCCATCTCAAAAAATAAATCAAATCAAATCAAATCTCCATGTTCCAGGGAAAACAACCAAGGTTCAATTGTCACTGTAAAAACGGACATGCCCTATGTTTGATTTGCTCTGTGAATCACACTCCCAAACAAACGTTTTCTGATAGTTCAAACTCACAATGGCAGCTCCCAGGCAGCGACGTCAACGAATAAGAGATAGTCTGTTCCCTCTTTTTTTGCTGGCTGTAAAACATTCTGGGTATCACCCCTGCATACATTCCAAACTTGGAAGCATACTCTGTGTTTCAAATTTATTTAGACCTAGATACCTGTCTGGATATCACAGTCATTAGCCAAACAAGGCTAAATGAATTAAACCTGACAAAATTAAGAATTTCATATTCTGTCTCACCAGCCATAGTTCAAGTGTTCAATTGCCATATGGGCTAGTGGCTACTGTATTTGTCAGCACGTGGTTATACGGTATTTCTATCCTTGCAATAAAATTTCCTTCGTCAGTGCTTCTCTACACAAGTATCTTCCCTTCACAAAGATGGAAACCTGTTTTTAAAGATACCTTGTTGGAAGGGAGAACAAGAAAGAAATCACCTTACTTCCTCTTCTCAAGAGGTTAACTGGCTTTGTCAGACTCAACACCAGTTAATGCGAGAACCAAGACCGAAGCCCACCTTGCTGGCATGGTGCTCAACCCCAGGCTATCCACAGGCCGATTCCTTAACTGCTAGGAATAAATGTATTTGAACGGCCAGGGTATTTTCCAACCACCTGACTCCTATAAGATGAAATTTTCACAAGTGTCTCTTTCTACTTCTCTAGGTACCTCCCACCGCCACCACTATCACCCTTTCCTCTTCAAACTCAAGTCCAAGCTAGCATCAGCTCTTCTGTGAGCTCCTTTCTAGGGTTCTCTAAGCTGAAAGCCCAGAATGCATGGTTCTGATCTCATGCTCCCGACCCCGATCCTCAAGCTGGTTGCCTAAACCAGTCAGTCACATCCTGGGAACCCGCCACTGACTACATCCCTACACAGCTCTTACGGTAGCTTCACCTCAGGCTTTTGAGAAGAGGCTTATTCTGGGCCCCTGAACAGTATCGATAGAGGGATGACTCCTTGGACAATTTTCTAGGTAGTCACTTCTTGTCCAAGCAGCAAAGAAGGAAATGAACCTCAGGCCTATACAGCAGCTTCTTGGGGGTAAGAGATAATATTCCCACTTGTCTCTTAGGTCATCCCATAGGCCAAAGCTGGCCTAGCCAAGAACATGTATCAGGTACCGTGAAATTACAGATAGCTGTCTCATTGTCTGCCTTCAAGTCATATAAATGAGAAAGTAGGTTTTATTTTCATAAATTTAAGGATTACAGAAATGTTGTTCAAAGTCGAGCTTAATCACACAGGAAAGGAGGCTTAAAACAAGTTCCAGATACATACACGCTCCAAAAGGGTTATGATGCCTGTATTTTGGGAAATATTTAAGAAAAGAATGCTTTTTATAGTTTTCTGTAATAGTTTTTTCCTCGCCATCAAAACTTTAAAAACTCATTGTTATTCATCCCTATACTTCTGAACTATAACTTATATTCAGCATCTCTGAAATAATCATAGTTAAAAGGAAATACCAAAATCAGAGTCAAAGCATCTCCTCCAGGAAGCAGAATGTCAAGTACCCAGAGTCAGTGGTAGAAGAAATAAAACCTCATCTCCTTCAGCTGAAAGAATTACACAGAAAGACAGACAGAAGCAGAGGAGGAAAGGCACAGACGTAGAAGATGAGACATACTTCAGGCTTCATTCTATGAAGTTTCTGCTTCCGCCAGCCACAGGTCACACCGAGACGCACCTTTAAATGTGCAGGGAGGGGGGGTGTCTCGTCCTGTCAGAGCTCAGTCAGGTGCCCAAGGCTGAACGTGAAGAACCGCTCCAAGACACACACTAACAACCCATATTTCCTGCCTTCGGTGTCAGCAACCAGAGGCAGAGGGCATTTATTTGCCTACTTCTCAAATTGCCAGCTGCTTGATCTTCCACAGAATCCTTAGTCTCAGAGATTCAGTGTTTCTATTTTTAGCAAGGTCATGATAATCCTGAGCTCATAGAATTTTATAATAATTAAATGAGATAATGTATGCAAAACATTGGGCACAGGGAGGACCTCCTCACGCAATAGCTGACGTTCCTTTTTGCAATTACATGCCCTTTGCAAAGGTAAGGTGACATTAGCAGCCCTCACCATCCATTCTTTGTGCAGAAACACCCACATTTGGAGCATTTAGAAGGTCTACACTATTTCCAAATGGGCGCGCACGAAATCTCACTAGACACAGTGTCTTGCCCTGTATCTTTTTCCAACCTCATAACTTTCAACTCTCAATCCAAACCAGCACCACTGAGCCACCAGGAGCTTCATGAGAAGGAGGAGGTCATTCTTTCCAGTTTGAGGTCCCTCTGCCAGGGCCCAGCTTTATCCCTGGATGATGCAGAACAGCTCTCTTTGCACCCCAGACTCTGCCCAGCTCTGATGTAACCCACTATCATACCTTCCCAAACCCCCAGCACTTTGCAAGTGCACGTTACAGTCCGCACCAATGTTTCTCTGCCTCCAGGAAAACACCAGACTCCTCTACCAAGGAAGCTCCACAGTTAGCGTAACTGACTGACCACGTCCACACAAAGCACAGCCATCGGAGGAACCACAGAAAACGCTTCGTCTGTTTCATTTGCAAGCGGAGTCGGAGGGAGAAACACCTTAGGGAGGACATGAGTGATGACTGATGCTAATTTTCAAGGTCGAATTTCAGGGCCTCTGGTGTGAGCTTTCAGCTGAGTTGAGTGGAGCAGAGACACCTGCTACTTACCAGCTATGAGGCATTGGGTAAACTAATTAAATATTTTTATCATTAGTTTTCTCACCTGTGTAAAGAAAAGTAGCTTTCAGAGTTGTTGGGATAGTTAAATGAGATAAAATATTCTAAATAAATGAGAGCAATTACTGTCAGTGTTCGTATGCCAGCCCTACTATTCAGGAAAATCCAAAGTATTGCTCCTGTTGCGGTTAGTACTGAAATGCCGCGCTCTGGGCAGGGTGTAATAACAAGGATAAGAACCTCACAACTCCTCTCAGATACTTGTGCCAATTTTGCAGAAAAGATGAGCAGTATCAAGTGGTGATTACCTCACAGTAATTCTGTACTTGGCTGCCCATTAAAATCATCTGAGAGCTTTAAAAAATCCTGATGCCCAGTTGATGCCTCGTGCCAGTTCTCAGACTCTCTGGGAGGAGAACCCAGGCCTCAGTGATTTTCAAAGGTGCTGCTAATGTGCAGCCAGGAGTGAAAGCTGTTAAAATCACTACACGGGAGCCGTTGGACTGAGGCGAGCCTCACACCCTGGGTTTCGACCTAAGCAAATGGAAACCTAGCTCAGATTCATTTCCTGTAAGGGGCTAATTTAAAAGAAAACAAAACTTCAGCTCAGCCAATCACAGGAGGCCAATTCCCGCTAGTTACGTTGTCTTGAACTTCCCATCGGGACAGTCCCAGTAAGGCAACTGCTCAAACTTAACCAGTCCAGTAATGTATTTGCTCTGCCTCCACATCTTACTAAGTCCTTCCCTCTGTGCCTCTGGGGCAGAGCCCTAACCCACCCAGTTTGGAGCTGCCTGACTCATGAATTGCTATCTGCTCAGATAAACTCTTTAACATGTTAAGATGCCGAAGTTTCTCTTTTTTTTTTTTTTTTTTTTGAGACGGAGTTTCGCTCTTGTTACCCAGGCTGGAGTGCAATGGCGCGATCTCGGCTCACCGCAACCTCCGCCTCCTGGGTTCAGGCAATTCTCCTGCCTCAGCCTCCTGAGTAGCTGGGATTACAGGCATGCACCACCATGCCCAGCTAATTTTTTGTATCTTTAGTAGAGACGGGG
>CM052662.1:1433602-1461207 GCA_028533165.1 Leontopithecus rosalia
TCCGAAGTTTCTCTTTTAAGAGAAGCCCAGTCGGAGTGGCGGCCTTGGGAGGATACTACTTACTGGGGCGTCTGTGGCGTTGTTTGTAGCTCCATACTCACACCCGGTCCCTTCTAGGCAGTCGTTTTTAAGTATGCTCCAGTGGATGTATATGCCCCTCACGCGGCTGCTCTAGAGCAGGAACTGTGATCTACTCATCTTTGAACCACCAGTGGTGGTTCACGTAGTGATAACAGTGGTGTTGGGCGCTACCTCTCATGAAGCACTGGCACTCTCTGCCTGGCATTGGGCTAAACTGTTAAAAAACATTCTCTGGTTTAATTATCTCAACACCTGTGGGGAGAAATGCTGTTGTTTACCTCATTTTACACTGGGAACCTGAGGCACTGACATTTTATAAAACTTGCTTAAACCTATATAGGTAGTCTGATGGCAGAGCTTAAACTCTTTTCCATTGAGTTGTAGAAACCTTCATGTCACTGTGTGGACTAGAGTGGGACTTGACCAACAGAAATAACAGAGTAGCAACAGCATCACCGACGACTTACTGAGAGCTCCCTCTATGCCATGAGCTATGCTGATCCCTTTACCTGCCTTATTTCACTTAATTCCCACCCGAAAAGCCCCTAAAACACAGTTCCTATTATTATTCCTCTTACGAAGAAGATATGGAAGCTTAGTAAGAGGTTAAATAACTTCAAATGTGGTCATTCAGACAGATAGATTTGAACTTAAGAGTATCTGACTTCTGACTCTTAATTACTAAACAGTACAGCATGCATTTGTTAATGTACCAATGGGTGAGTGAAAGAACGAATGAATGAATGAGCAAATGAATAACTAATATTCTGAAGTCTCCTTCTATCTTTACCTTCTTTATCAACATTCCCCGCAAGCATTTCTGGTTTATAAGAAGCTTAACTCCTCTTATAAGTTAAGGGAGGAAAAAATAGCAGCGTACTAGTTCTATTTAGGGGAAGAAGAAGGGAAAATCAACATGAAGAAAATGAGTCTTTGCAAATTCCCAGAGATTTGGAGCTGAAGCCAATTTGTCAGTCTGCAAATGAAAATGTTGTCTCCACTTTTCACTACTGTTTCATGCCTTTAAAATTCAAACAGGAGGCTTAACATCTGCTGTGAGTATTGGAATATCAAGAGGACTGTGAACACTAAACAAAGTGAACTGGATGTTTCCAGATGTTTCTGGTTGCCAGGCAACAGTCTTCCTGCTTTCCAGGCCTCCAGGCTACGTCGCCTGGGCTTCAGCTCTAGGGAAGTCTTGAATTAAACTTCTAGCCATAGGCTACGGCAAAGTATTGAAACAACCCTAGAAGACGGCACTTAATTTTATACTGGTTTACCGAGATTGTCACTAGCCGCAGTCACTGTTAGTGTTAGGTCAACCTAACTCAAACATCAGAAAGGGCACATCTGAAATGCAAAAAGTATAAATCACAGAATATTTTACAGAATGGAGTTCTGTTCATCCAGTTAAGTTCAGTGACTTCAAATGAACTCGCAAAATGGTCAAGCAGAAATTTTGTTTTGGTAGAAGTAGAGAACTTTCTTAAATTAACACATTAAGACACCAGTTTAAGCAATTCTGGTATCTGTTTCCCAGTTTCCCCCAGATTTTTATCTGCACTGCTCATTTAAGCAATTCCATATACATCTTGTTTCATCTCCACAACAATTCTGGGAGAAAAATATTGTCGCCATTTTTACAGATAAAGCAGCTGAGATTGCCTGGATAAGATCCCTGTATTGAATATGGTTAGGTTCCAAAACCTTTCAGAGGAGCCCAGGATCAAAAGCAATTTCTACCGAGCCTTTAAATCTCAGCCTAAGCTCTGAAAATGCACATTTACCTTCTCTGAACCCCGAAACTCCCAAGTGTACCTATCCATTCAGATAACCTCCCATTCCTGGCAGGTAGCCCCCAGGTACCTGAAGTAATATAGTTAACCAAAAATTAACGATATTAATTTAGTTAATATAAAGTTTATTTTTCCCTACCGCGGGCAGGAGGAACCCCAGGCATGAACTAAACGGCACCCTTCAGCCCAGCCACTGGAGTCAAGCAGGGCACACTCAGCTCCTTCTCAGAGCAAGGCCTTCTCAAAGCCCAGAGCATATTCACTTCTGAACTGCCTTCGGGGTTCTTTTTCTTTCCCTATTGCAAGAAAATACTGTCTTGAACTACCTATATTCAAACTGGGGGAAGGAATGCAGGACAGTCTAGGATTTTGGAGAGAACCTTCCCCAGAAGACACAATTCTCAGGTGACTTATTCCAAGCCTCAGACCTCAGTATAAATTCTAGGTATGCATGCCAGCTAGAGGAAGCCATACTGTGTTTCTCCTCCCCAGCCTACACAAACCCCTGTTTGTAGAGGGCTATAACTAAGTACAAGGCCTGGAGGCAGGTTGTTTTCAGAGGTACCCCCAACTCATGTATATGTGTGAGCATGAGTGTGTTTGTGCATGAGTGCGTGTGTGTCTGCATGTGTGTATGTGTGTGTGTGTGTGTGTGTGTGTTTAGGAGGGAGATAAAAGAATATCCATTATGCAGATGAGAGCCATTTAAAACATTCAAATTCTCCCTTGTACTAAATGGGGTAGAAAGCAAAGTTTGAAAGTTTTCCTTGAGACTGTTCTTAATTTTAACATTAACCCTCCTTATAGTATTGATATCATATCTCAGCCTTCTGGCCTGAGGTCCTTCTAATACTTCTCCCATTACATCCATTATGTCTTTATTTATTTATCCAACCCGCATTTCATATTTGCTGAGCACTTACTATACAGAAGGAGCTGGAGACCGGGGCTAAACTGAATGGACGTGGGTTCCGCCCCCAGGATGCTGCTGTCAAGGGGACATTAACCGAGTGCTTACTCTGTTCCAGAACTGTACCTATCCCTTTATATCAATAGCTTATTAAGGTTTTTTGCATTCAATTCTCACAAAAATCACCTGAAGTAGATATTCTGATTAGTATTCTTTTTACAGTTGAAAAAAAACTATCTTGCATGTTCTGCACATGTACCCCAAAACCTAAAATGCAATAAATATTTAAAAAAAAAAAAAACTGATGAGAAAATGGCACTTGCCAATAGTGAGTCAAAATTCAAACCAGGGTGTTGCAGAACAGAAACTCTTCCCCACCGTGCCCCACTGCCTTTATTTTAATTGTGTATATTTGCAAATATTTTAATTATAAAGATTAAATATCATCATACAAGTAAAAACTCTTAATATTGCGCCTAGCATTTGGTGTGCAGCACTTCATTTTTATTCTTGCATCCTGCACGGAGACAGTTTAGCTAATCCTGAGCTCCCGAAACTTCTACCGTACCCATCAGCCCTTAATATAGTTCCAGACAATCACTGTGGCCTTGCCGTGTCTCTCCCATCAAGACAGATTTATACCCATTCTTTAGGAACCAAGAGACAAGATTTGGTCATAAGACAGTAAGAGGGCAGGGTAAGAACAAGCTTCTGAATTAGATTCATTTGGGACTGGGGGCTGTCTCAGTCAGCAAATCCATTTCCTGTAGGAAATACGGAGGAAACTGAGTCTTCAGAACAGTCCAAAAGCCCCAGTTAAAATTAAAAACAGGCTGAATATCATTTCCACTGCCATCTCTGACCAGCCCGAAAAAATAAAATAAAACTGTATTTAATATTCTCCATGGACTGAGAACTTTCTATGTGCCAGGCTTCATGTTGTGCAGGAAGGACTAGTTTTGGGTAAACGACATTATGTTTCCTTGAAACACTATTTAATTTCTCTGCGCCTCTGATTCCAATCTGTGGAGTGGAAAGTATAAAATGCTGTGTTGCATTGGGGATTAACTACAGTCACATAGCTGGTCTGTGACAATATACAACAAACGCTGCTTCCCTCAGCTCCATCCTCTCTCTGTCAGACCCAGTGCTTGCTGCTGTCACTGTGACTAGGGAGTGTTCAAGTCTACGTTTTCCACTGTGATGTTGTGAGTTTAATCCTTGCGTTGTGCCACCTAAGTCTGAAAATATCTCTACCTTAGCATGCCTATTCAAACCAGGAGATTAGTGGTGTTCTGGTAGCTCCATATCATTTTTCACAATAGAAAATAACAAGAGTAACATATTTACTAGGGGGTCCAACCACCTACACGACATCATGGACAGACATTGTGTCTAAAGTGAGGGACTCGAAACTGATTAGAAATTTACCTGTTAGTTTGGACACCCATCCCAAGACAGTCTCTGAATGTTGCTCTGTTCATAGTGTGAGCATCTAGTAGAAGGGGGTTGTGGTCATGTGAGTAAGTGTGGGGGTTACATCGACTCAAGGAGTATTTATTGAATACTTCCCGGGCGCCAGCCAGTGGTCTGGGTGCTGAAGAGGTTGAACAAGACAGAGTCCTTACTCTTGCAGCATGCCACTCCAGTGAGAAAATTCCGCCAGCGATAGCTGACGTGCACCACATGCACACTGCGTGTGAGGCACTGCAACATCAGCTGCTGTCCATGTGGGTTTTTAGGAACTCCACAAGCACTTGCTGCTTTTATGATCTTCCCTTTACGGATGGAGAATCTGAAGCTCAAAGAGGTCAGTTAACTTGCCCAGGGTCATGCTCGCGATAAATAACAGAGCCAGGATTCAGATGGACTCCAGAGACTTCTGCCTCAATCACAGTGCAAGCCGTCTTGCTACGTCATCCGGAGTTTTGAGTAATATTTTGAAAGAGGTTTTATGTTTCATTCTGTGAACTTTGTAACACATCTGTGAATTGGGAATACGAGGGGTTACAAATCACCATTTTAGAAATGAAAACTAAATAGAAAGTTGAAGCAACTGGCAAACTCATAGCCTACTGTGTCTGGGGCGGACACAGAATCCAGCTTTTCGGACCCTTCCTCTTCGTTATTCCTCTTACTAAAAATACACGTTTACTTGGGATACGAAGTCCGGGAAGCATTGCAAAGGAAGCAACTTTGCACTAGGTCTTCTTGGACCAGTGGGAATTTGCCGGGTGAGTGACGACTGGGCAGCGTGCTTGGAAGGGAGAAGAGCGTGTGTAAGGACGTGTGGGGAGGAAGCGACATGGTTAGTGAATGGCACAGAACGCAGCAGACGTGAGCGAACCCCGAGTGGAGAAACAGTTGCAATCACAATGAGAAGGATTTTTTGGGTCACATGAAAGCGTTTAAATTTGTTCACCTTTAGGTGGGCAGTTTTGTTCCGGTGAAGGCTTCTTGACAGCAGTGACCAGACTCGGGGTCATTTTAGGAAAATCTAAGGTTCATCAGCCATTGGCAAAGCCTCGGCCCTTGAGACTGGGCCCACTTTCTTAGACTTTGAGGAGAGACTGAACACGACTCCAGCAGTCTCCTGTCTAGAAAAAACATCTAGACTTCTGTTTAGAAAAAACATCTCCTTACATCTGCAGCTTCCTGAAGCTCTTCATTCCTGAGTATGAAATTCTATATGTCTGCCGGGGCATTTTTATAGCTCTGAAAAGAAAAAAATATCTGACCACATTGTTTATTTTGGAGGAAAATTACAGAGAGATTTTGAATATTCTAGCCTACTTTTTCAGTTTGAGGATTTCAAAAAGAGAGAAAGAGAGAGTTTGGGTCTGATTTGAATAATGGCCTGTGTTCCCGAGAGCTTTGTGCTTTGGTAAGCAATGTGGGCTGATTATTGCCTCATGCTTTTCTGAAACAGCTGTCTGTCTGCTTTTAGAGCTCTATTCTAGGGGGACAGCAGGAGCCACAGAAGAAAATTTAACTCCTAAACACTTGCATCACTTGGGAAGAAGGATCTGAAAGAGCAGGGGCAGAGTTTTGTCTATTTGTTTCTTTTTTTGGTTTCAGAAAGTTGGTGGCTGGTTGAGGCGAATATTGAAAGTTTCCTTCTGTGGGCTCACGTGGACGTGTTCCATGAGCCATTCCTCTGAAGTTCACCTTCTCGGCATTTTGATAGATGTCTCCCTGTGTCTTTCGGCTCAGTTTTCAGCGAGGATTCACTGTTTCAAGGAGGAACACGTGAGGACCTATATCTCCAGGCTGCTTTTCTGGTTTCTGAGTCCTGCTGCAAATCAAGCATATCTGGAAGCCACACGAGGCTGCCGTCGTGGGTTTTCTGGTTCTATCCAGTTGAGACCTGCCTTTTCCTCATTTTGTGATTATTGACTAAACACTATGTGCAGTTGGTATTTGTTAAGTACTACATGTGTTTAATTGGTTAAGTTTGTTTCCTATCACTGGCATAAGAGCCCTGGGCTTAGTGAGCTTCCCTTTCACGGTAGGATGACAGCTAAACAGGCCTGGCCGGGAGACCGGGGCCCCAGGTGAACAGAAGTCAGTCAGTTTTTCAGGGCCCTGGGTGAACAGAAGTTTCAGGTAGCAAGTCCGAGACCTGCAGTGGTCCGGCAGCCCTGAGTGAGATGCAGGTAAGATGCCAGGACTGCCTGCCCCCCTCTTGTGCTTTGTAAGACTTTCTGGTCCCTGCCTGTGACCCCGTGAGCTGTGTTCCCACCCCGTCAGTCGTTCCCAGCTGAATACACAAATCTCTCTCACCAAAGCATACGGTTCAACCAGCTCCCAGTGGTTCTTCTGAATTAACAGAACTAGCAGAGCAAGCATTCTACAGTTTGATCACACACCCAGCAACACTGAGTCTGGCTTCTCCTCCACATTTGATATTTCTGAATTTTTCTGAATGCCCAGTTAAGGTATATAATAACATTAATAACATAAAATAGTAGTTGAGCATTTGCAGTATATCAAATATACTTGTTATTCACACTATCACATTCATCTCCCTCACAACAACCTCATGAGCTACATACTATTATTCCTCCCATTCAATTGGGAGAAAACTGAGTCTCAAAAAGATGATTCACCAGTGGTCACAGAAGTGGTAAGAGGTGGGGCCAGGACTAAAACCTGCATTCCTTTTTCTTTCTTTTTTTTTTTTGAGGCAGAGTCTCGCTCTATCACCCAGGCTGGAGTGCAATGGCACGATCTCGGCTCAGTGCAACCTCCACCTCCTGGGTTCAAGTGATTCTCCTGCCTCAGCCTCCTGAGTAGCTGGGATTAAAGGCACACGCCACTGCGCCCAGCTTATTTTTGTATTTTTAGTAGAGATGTGTTTCGCCATGTTGGTCAGGCTGGTCTCCAACTTCCGACTTCAATGATCAGCCTCTCCAAGTGCTGGGATTACAGGCATGAGCCACCGCACCCGCCCAAAACCTGCATTTCTCAAAAACACAGGCCTTGAGGGCATCTCAGGGACAGGTTTTCCCACATACTTGAATGTCAGTAACTGCACAAAATCGGGAGGACCAGGTCCCCGGTCCAGGTTATATTTCACCCCCAAGTCAGACTGAAGACATTCCTAGGACACCCCTTCTTTGTACAGGGTGTCATTCATATTCATAGGTAATAGAAGAGTCAGTCTTCAGGCATCACTTTAAAAACATAAAGCACTGCCTTTTTGCAATCAGTTACATGATCGGCTTGTCAAGCTTATGTCCACATTTTATGTTTGGTCAAATTTCAGCAACTTAAAAAAAAAGATGAACTGCTCAAGTTCCAACATGTTTAACCCAAAATAGACACATGTCAGCATCAAGATGTATCCATATACACATGGAGAATGAGAGAGAAGAAACTGGTGTGTTTCTGTTATGATTTTTAACCTCATACCTAGCTTGACCTGGGCTTTTAAATGGACAGTGTTTCCAAAGCATCTACTTCCAGCACCACTGCCTTCACCAACCATTTGCCTTCATCCTACCTTGCACCAAGTATTTTTCACCCATTTCTAAGCTCCTCAGATCCTGCCTGGGCTTCACATTCGTATGTGAGGTCCTTTGATTATGCTTCTCTTAACCTGACATTGATTTCCTTCCTTGGCTATAAAGTTGCTAGAAACTTGCTCCCCGGGCCTCCAGCTAATGGTGAACCCTAAACAACCTCAGTACAGGGTGCCGCCCAAGAGCCGATTTGCCAGGTCATCTCCCCTGGGTTCACTTCAACTATCCCAGAGAGAACTGGACATCCGAAGTTAAACACCCTTGCTGTTCACATCAAGCCAGATAACTGACTTCTACTCCCAGATTTAAAATGGCTTCAGGGAGGCATCTCTTCAAGAGATACAATAATTCCTTATGTGGCCCTTTAGAGCTTACTAAGTCAACGTTATCAACTTACCAGCAAGCATTTATTGAGTACCTGCTGTATGCCAGCACTCTACTAGGCTAGTCTAATAAGTGATACAAAGATGAATGAGGCAGCCTCTGCTGAACCTGGGGAGTGGGTGGACACAGTGGACAAGCAATGGGGACTCAGGCAGGAAGCGGGACTAGAGTCAGAATTTTGTTAATACTTTGGTTACAAAAAAAACAAAAGACATCTTCACCTTTGTTAACTCCTGAGAATCTGAAGTGAGGTAACCATTCCTAAACTCCCGTCCATTTCTAGAGACTTACCTATTTTGTTTCAAAACTGCCACCATTTCTTTATCAATAATAAATGGACATGTCTTATCCCTTTTGTAAATAGTTTACCTTCATGCATTTCCCTCTGGATAATCTTCACTGTTTCTCACTTGTTGTCCTACCAGCAGCCTCTGATCTGAGCCCCTTCATGTCAGCCACTCTGCACCCTCTGTGGTATCAGAATAACACTTAACAAATTACACGCACTCAGGATTCAGGTCTTGCAGCTGTGTGCCTGAGCGACATTTCCTTGTAATTTCCTCTTAGTAGAAGTGTTGTTCCTGCGTGCAGGTAAAAAACCGACCACACAGGAAAATCTTACCCAGTCCCTCAGCTTTTCCTGTCTTTCTGTCTCTGCATGTGTGTATGTAGTTAGCTAGCCAATCTTCCTCTCAAGGAAGGAAACTTTTTCTCTCAGGTAGGCCTGCCTGTAAGATCAAAATCTTTTCCTTACGTTTTCCCTGACTCTGGAATCATCTGAGTTAAAGCCAGTATGGCACTAAATGACTGTGTTACCCAAGGTGAGTCACTAGAGCTTTCTGGGACTCCGTTTCTCAATTTGAGATCAGAAGTGACATAGATTAGCTGAGCTCTAAGTTGGAATTCAGTGGGAGATGCCTTAAAACCACATGTGGAGTTGGGTTAGAGCTAGGGCTCAGACCCATTCCCAGCTTCTTTCCACTGTCCCACATCTTCTCAGAAAGTCAGATCATGAAGCACCTCAGCATACGTGACTCTGATGTTTTTCTCTAGATCACATATGCCTCTACTGACCTAACCAAATAGATGGTCCTGCCAACATCACAGGGACACAGATCTCTGTCTAATTCTAAACTCATAATCTTGGATTTGGAAGCCCAAGTCTTATGAGATCTGTCCCACCACAGAAGCAGCCAGACCTCCAGGTGGCTGTAAGATGGGGTCTAACATGGGCTCTGGACATCCAGAGTAGGGCTGTGTCAACTAAGCTGACGAGCTCTCACAGCTGCAGCCCAGCCCTGTGACTTTTTCATAAGCATCGCTGCATCCCTCTGGATTAGGGCTGCTTATAGAGTCCGGTGTTGCACAGCTCAGCCCAGCTTCTCGCATCTTCAACACATGCTTTATCCTTTTCCTTACAATTACTACATGTTGACACCCTTTCTTCTGTCAGCATGCCAAACCCTACACAGGAGGCTGGCATTGTTCCAAGTAAGTGAATATTAGGCTTTCCTCTCACTACAGTCTTTTAACCCCAAGGGAGTTGCAAGATCTTTGAACATTCCTGGGGATTCCATTTTAAGACACTTCTCGACAGGCTGTGGCAATGCCACATTTAACCTTGATCCCCAGAAACTAGGACTGCCCTGGCTTTATAACTCCTGGGTGACAGCTATGTGACTACTCTGGGCCCCTTAGCCACTTCAGAAGTGATTAACCCTGGTATCAGAGGGCAGTGGGAAGCATTTGACTTCATTGTATCCTTCCTCCAAGTTTGGTTCCTTTTTCTTTCTTTTTTCCTTATAAAACCTGGCTGAGGGCCAGGCACGGTGTCTCACACATGTAATCCCAGCATTTTGGGAGGCCAAGGCAGGTGGACCACCTAAGGTGGGGAGTTTGAGACCAGCCTGGCCAACACAGAGGAAACCCCCTCTGTACTAAAAATACAAAATTAGCTGGGCATGGTGGCGTACGCCTATAATCCCAGCTACTTGGGAGGCTGAGGCAGGAGAATAGCTTGAACCCAAGAGGTGGAGGTTGCAGTGAGCCAAGATCATGCCATTGCACTCTAGCCTGGGTGACAAGAGTGAAACTCCTTCCCATGCAAAAAATAAAAATAAAAAACCTGGCTGAGGAATGCTTGTAATTTTCAGCTGGAATAAACTCATGATTTTTATGTTCTCTCCTGTCCCACAAGAAAAATACCATTTGCAAACTGGAGACATGCAGCAAGAAGATTTGTCAGCTTCTATTGTCTTTATGTCCAAATATACATTTTTTTCTCATTTAAAAAAAATCAACACACAGTAAAATGAGTCTTTACTTTGGTGTTTGGTTCTGTAAATCTGAATACATGTATTGCGTCAGGTAACCGTCACCACAATCAGGACACACTGTTCTCTCGACCCCCTCAAGTCCCCTCCTGCGGTACTCAGATCTCTGCCCTGTGCCCAAGTCTAGCCCTGGCAACCACTGCCTTAAAGTTGGCCTTGTCCAGAATAACATAAATGGAGTCACAAGGTGAATCACCTTTTGAGCCTGGCTTGTTTCAGTTAGGATAAGGCATCTGAGATTTGCTCCCGCTGTTCATACAGTTTGTTTCTTTGTACTGCTGAGTAGCCTTCCATGGTAGCGCTGAGGACACTGGTTTATCCCTTCATTCCTTGGAGGGTATTTGAGTTGTTTCAATTTATGGTGATTGTAAGTGATTTGCAGCAAACATTTGTGTGTAAGTTTTGTATGTAATGTAAGCTTTCATTTTTCTGGAATGAAAGCTCTGGAATGAGAGTACAATTAGTGGGTCACGTCGTAAGTGTGTTTCCCTTTGTGAGTAACCACCACACTGTGCGTGAGAGGGTGCACCATTTTGCATTCCCAACAACAGTGCATGAGAGTTCCAGGAATCCACAGTTTTTCAGACACCAAATATTAATGGTCAGTATGTTTCAATTTTAGCCATTTTAATCAAAGTGTGATATTATCTCATTTTAGTTTCAACTCACATTTCCCAAATAACTAATGATGTTGGTTATCTTTTTAATGTGCTAATTTTCCATCTTTAAATCTACTTTGGTGAAATGTCTGTTCAAGCTGTTAACCCATTTCAAAATTTTGACTTATTAGAATTTTTTTACACATCTTTCATACAAGTCCTTTGTCAGATAAGTAATTTTGAATGTTTTCTCCTAGTCTGTGGCTTGTATTTTTATTCTCTTAACAGAGTCCTTTGCAGAGCAGGAGATTTCATTCTGTAAAGTACAATTTATCCTTTTTGGTGTCTTAACTGACAATTCTGCTAAATCCCAAGGCACGAAGATTTCCCCCTGTGTTTTTCTCTACAAGTTCATAGCTTAATGCTATAGTTTTTACCTATCATCTATTTTTAGTTATTTTTTAAATAAGGGAGTATGAGATTTAAATTGAGGTTCTTTTTTACATATTTATATTTAATTGTTCCAATAACTTTGTTGAAAAGATTTGATCGGTTTTGTGTTGCTAAAACAGGACATTACTGACTGGGTAATTTATGAGAAAGAGAAATGTATTTCTCACAGTTCCAGAGGCTGGGAAGTCCAGCATTGAGCTGTTGGTATCTGGCAGAGGCCTTCTTGCTGCGTCATCTCATGGTGGATGGCAAGAGGGTGAGAGAAGGTGAGAAAGCATAAGACAGGGTCGAACTCACTTCCCTTTCTCGTGATAATAAGCCCACTCCAGAGATAACAACATCAATCTATCCATGAGGACTCTGCCCTCAGATATTAGTCACCTTTAACTGGTCCCACCTCTGAGGCACGGTGACTTATGCCTATAACTCCAGCATTTTA
This sequence comes from Leontopithecus rosalia, assembly GCA_028533165.1. Lineage (NCBI taxonomy): Eukaryota > Metazoa > Chordata > Mammalia > Primates > Cebidae > Leontopithecus > Leontopithecus rosalia. The sequence goes on from CM052662.1 coordinate 1,445,622, forward strand.
GGTGCCGAGGCAGGCAGATGGCTTGCGCTCTGGAGTTTGAGACCAGCATGGGCAACATGGGGAAACCCCATCTCTACATAAAATACAAAAATTAGCTGGGTGAGGTGATGCATGCCTATGGTCCCAGCGACTCAGCAGGCTGAGGTGGGAGGATGGCTTGAGCACTGGGGGCGGAGGTTGCAGTGAACTGAGATTGCACCAACTATGAATCAATTTGGGGATAATTGACAACTTTACTATATTGAATCTTCCAAATAATTAGCATAATATGGATCTCCATTTATTGATGCCTCTCATCAGCATTTTGTAGTTTTCAGCAAATAAAATAGGTAGCTGCTCTTTAGAAGAGTGTTCTTAATGTCTAAGTGTTTGGAGATTTTTCACAATATCTTTCCTGTTTTTATTTTTTATTGTTTTATTTTAGATTCAAGGAATTATTGCATTGTACTGGGGTTAGAACTCTAAGGATCATGTTGCCTAAGTAGTGAATATAGTACCTGACAGGTAATTTTCAAGCCTTGCTCCTCTCTCTGTCCCCCTCTTCTGGAACCCCCAGTGTCTATCACTCCCATCTTTGCTGTCATGTGTACCCAGTGTTTAGCTCCCGCTTACTAATGAGAATATGTGATACTTCATTGTCTGTTTCTGTGTGGCCTCTAGCTGTACCCATGTTGTTGCAAAGGATGAGATTTCATTCTTTTAATGGCCGCGTAGTATTCCATGGTGTAGCTATACTGTTCTTTGCCCAGTCCACTGTTAATGGGTGCCTAGGTTGATTCCATGTGTTTGCTACTGTGAATAGTGCTGTGATGAACATACAAGCACAGGTATCTTTTCAGTAGAACTATTCCTTTTCCTTTGGGTACATGCCCGATAATGAGATCGCTGTGTTGAATGGTAGTTCTGCTTTAAGTTCTCTGAGAAAGCCCCAAACTGCCTTCCACAGGGGTTGAACTGATGTGCATTCCCACTGACAGTGTATAATTATTCCCTTTTCTCTGCAGCCTCATCAACCTGTGGTTTTTGCATGTGTTTGCTGTTGTTTGATCTTTAGTCATAGCCATTCTGACTGGTTTGAGAAGGCATCTCATTGTGATTCTGATTTACACTTCTCTGAGGATTAGCAACTTGGAGCATTTTTCACGTTTGTCGGCCACTGTTATGTCTTCTTTTGAGAAGGATCTGTTCAGGTCCTTTGTCCACTTTTCAATAGGGTTATTCATTTTCTTCTTGATTCATTTAAATTCCTTATAGATTCTGGATGTTAGTCCTTATTCAGATGCATAGTTTACAAGTATTTTCTCCCATTATCTGCATTCTCTGTTGACAGTTTCTTTTGTTGTACAGAAGCCCTTTAGTTTAATTAAGTCCCATTTGTCTATTTTTTATTTTCTTGCATTTGCTTTTAGGGTCTTCATCAGAAATTTTTTGCTAGGCCAATATCTAGAAAAGCATTTTCTAGGGTTTCTTCCAGGATTTTTATAGTTTAAGGTCTTACCTATAGATCTTTAATCCATCTTGAGCTTGTTCTCACATATGGTGAGAGGTAGGAGTTGAGTTTCACCCTTCTGCCTTCTGCATATGCTTAGCCAGTTTTCCAGCACCACTTATTGAATAGAGTACCTTTTCCCCACTGTTTATTTTTGTTAACCTTGTCAAAGATCATTTTGTTGTGGGTGTGCAGATTTATGTCAAGGGTCTGTATTCTCTTCCATTGGTGTATGTGTATATTTTTGTACCAGTACAATGCTGTTTTGGTTACTGTAGCCTTGTAGCATAGTTTGAAGTTGGGTAATGTAATACCTCCAGCATTATTTCTAATTTTTTAAATTTCTGCTGAGGGTTGTGTTGGCTATTCAGGCTCATTTTGGTTAGAAATGAATTTTAGAATACTTTTTTCTAGCTGGGCATGGTGGCACGTGCCTGTAATCCTAGCCACTTGGGAGGCTGAGGCAGGAGAATTGCCTGAACCCAGGAGGCAGAGGTTGCGGTGAGCTGAGATCGCGCCATTGCACTCTAGCCTGGGTAACAAGAGCGAAACTCCGTCTCAAAAAAAAGAATACTTTTTTCAAATTCTGTTAAAAATGACACTGGTAATTTGATAAGAATAGCAGTGAATCTCTATATCATTTTGGCAAGTACGGATCTTTTAACAATATTGATTCTTCCAACCCATGAGCATAGAATGCTTCTCCACTTGTCTGTGTCATCTCTGATTTCGTTAGGCAATGTTTTACAGTTCTTCTCATAGATTTCTTTCATCTCTTAGGTTACATGTAGTCTCAGGTATTTTCATGTATGTGTGGCTATTGTAAATGGGGTTACATTCTCGATTTGGATCTTAACAATCCTATTCGGTGTAATACTAGAAGTCTTAGGCAGAGCAATCAGGCAAAAGAAAATAATAAAAGGCACTGCCCCCCCCCACCAAAAAAAGGAAAAAATTATCACCACTAACAATATGATTCTATACCCAGGAAACCCTCAAGATTCTACCAAAAGACTTCTAGATTTAATAAACAGCTTTAGTAAAGTCTCAGGATAAAAATAATCAACATATAAAAATCAGCAGTATTTCTATACAGTTGATATCTTTCAACAAGATTTATTTCTAATTTAATTCTACTATGGTCAGAGATCATCTTTTATTATTTCAACTGTTCATCTTGTTAAAGTTTGTTTTTCCCCAGAATATAATCTATCTTAGTGAATTATCCATGTGTACTTAAGGAATATTTCACATGCTACTATTGAATGGAATGTTGTCAGATGTTAATATGAACACTTCCATTTACTTTTGATTAGTGTTTGCATGATATATCATTTTCTACCTTTTACCTTTACCCTCCCTGTATTATTTCATTTAAAGTGAGTTTCTTGTTGATAGCATGTAGTTATCCCATCTACCCTGACATTCTCTCTTTTAGTTGGTGTATTTAGACCATTTGCTTATAATTATTATAAATTTAGCTCTCCCATTTTATTTGTTTTCTCTACTTTTCATTCCTTTGTTTTCTATTCCTTGGCTTTTTTGGATAACTTAAATATTTTAATGCCTATCTTTATTTATCTAATATGTTTTTAATTATCTCAGTGAATAATACTTTAGTAGCCCTTTTAGAGATTACAATCTACATATATAATTTTCACAGTCTAGGTAGAATCACTATTTTACTAGTTTAAGTAGAATGTGAAACTCTTACCACCAAAAGGTTCCTTTATCTTCCCCCTTTATCTTACAGTTATTTTATATATGACATCTGCACATATTGAAAACCTCATATGACAATGTCTTAACTTTTACTTTCAACCATCAAACATACTTCGAGAATTCAAGAGGAAAAAAATAATCTGCTGTGTTTACCATTTCTGTCATTCTTTCCTCATTTGTGATGTTCTGAGTTTCCTTCTGGTATCATTTTGTCTGTCAGAATATTTTCCTTACTGATTCTTTTAGAGTAGGTCTGCTGACAACAAATTCTTTTGGCTTTCCTTGACTTGACTTGAAAGTGTTTTCATTTTACCTTCATTCCTGAAGAATATTTTCACTGTGTATTGAATTCTGGGTTGACAGGGTTTTTTTCAAATAATTCTTTAGATTTTTTTTTTAGATAGACACTGAATCTGAAGCACATTGGAATTGCTTTTATAGACCAGAGATGGCTCCATTTTGTCTTTTTATGATAAGAATGTATATGATAAAATAGACACGCAAATACATTATTTATTTGCACTTCTGGACTTGCCCTAAAGATTTCAAAGTAGAAAAGTTTCTATAGCAAACATGAAGTGTTTACTTATGAAAATATGAGACATTGTGCCAGAGTAGCTCAAGATCACAGCCAGTCACTGTTTGTATTAATTAGTCTTTCTTCCCTCGTTTATTGAAAAGATATATTGTCACTTTCATTACAGTCTCAGCTCCTCTTTCATTTGATTTTTTCATCCTGTTGTGATCACATTTTCATTATTGCCCTGGCTAGAGACCTAAAAAACAAACAAGAAACTCTATCTTCATTAATAAAACCATGCACCTCCCTCATCAGGCTGCTCATTAAATTAGAATAAGTAAGTTAATAATAGCAGAACTCTCGGCTATTGAGGTGTGTATTGAAGTAACAGGAAATAGCCACACACCTCTCTGAAATACCAAGGAAATTGTTCTTGAACCCATGTGCTGGCCTCAGTACCGATCACTCTCATCTAATCCGAAGTCCCCATCTTGTCAAGATTCTCCCCACATTTTTCCCCTTCCCCTATTCACCTGAATAATTTTAGTTTCGCCTTTAGGACTCACATAAATTGTCACCCCATGTAGAAGGCCTTTATTCCCGTCCTCTCTCTCATGGTGGTAGGCCAGTGGTTGGCCCTTAGAGATGTCTGTGTCCTGACCCTTAGAACCTGAGAAGATGTCACCCTACTTGGCAAGATGAAGTTTGCAGATGTGATTAAGTTAATAGCCTTGAGACTGGGAAATTATCTGGTATTATTCCTGTGGGCCCAATCTAATTAAATGTGTTCTTAGAAGTGGAGAAAACTTTTCTTGGCTATGGTCAGAGAGAGACATAACTAAGGGAGAAAAGTCGGAGAGATGCTAGGCTGCTGGCTTTGAAGAGGAAGGAAGGAAGTCAGGAGCGGAAAGATGTGGTCAGCCTCTAGTAGCTAGAAAGAAAAGGAAACATTTTTCCTGAGGGCCTCTTGGGGGAATGCATCACTGCTGACACCTTTATTTCAGCCCCATGAGGCTTGTGTCAGCATTCTAACCTGTAGAACTATAAGATAATAAATTTGTGTTCCAAGTTTGTGGTTAACTTGTTACAACAACAATAGAAAACTAATATAATGCCCTCCAGCTCAGGTGAAATGCTACTTTTAAAAGCTCTTGCCACATTCCACACATACTGCTAACAACACATGCATAGCACTTACCACACTGTATTGATTTCATTTGCTCATTTGTCTGTTTCTTGGAATAGACTGAGTGCCTTGGAAACAGGTATAGGCCTTATACATGGAACTGGATATCTGAATTTCTTCATTAATCACACAAAATAGCTGTTGCATCATCAGCCACACCAGGCTCTGGGATAGGCTCTGACACTGGCAATGCATATTAACGTGGCCTTTTCATTCCATCAGTCTCTTTCCTGTGATTTTTCATTAAAGAAAGTGTGCAGGAATCAGACATAATAAAGGTGGGTGGCTTCACCCAGCCATGGACCCTCAGTGCTCATGTCTTTAGATCCAGCTGCCAAAGAACAAGAAAGACATGTTTGCATTCACAAAATCTTTCCAGAAAATCAGTGAGGTTATTTTGAGAAACGTGATTGGCCGAAATGGGGGAGAAACTGCAGAAAGGAAATGCAGTTGCTTGCTTTTCATACAGAGTCGGGCAGGAGATACCAAGCAATATTGCCTGCGACACCATCAGACAGATGACTATTTCTAAGCCACGTTATGAATCACGTTAGTGCTGTCGTCCAAGAAGAAAAAAGATGACATCAACTTTGGGATGAACCTGTGTTCTTGACACCTCCAGTCCCCTCCATTAGCCTCGGGTCTAGGAGGGGTCCACACCCTCTCATCCACTTTCCCTGCCTTCCTTTCAATACACAGGACAACCACGTCCATCCAGAAGTGCAATTATGCTTCTTCAAAGTGAGCTTTTCTACAGGGATACACGCTACCTAAAAAAGAAATAATATATACACTTGAAACTTGGTATCTCACCCTCTATTAAATTGTGAACTCTTCAACTCCTGGAAAGTTTCCCAGGGATGTGTTCCTATTTCATCGTTGGTACTTACTCACTTTTCTGCAAGCTTACTGAGTCCATTCTCAACATTAGAATGAAGGAATCAAGCATTGTTCTGTAAGCTGATATGTAGCCCTAGTTAACTCTCTAGAGAAAGGTCTGTGTGTCACTGTGGTCTATCACATAATTTCTAGATGAAATATAAGATAAACAAATCAAAGGAAGTTACCCATGTGATGCCAGGTTAGAAAATCTTCACAAACATTGTGAAGAAAAGAAAAAGAAAAACAATTGCTAGTCGGGTTTGTTAACCAAGATGACACCAGGACATGGAGAAGGAAGAAGGAAACAGTTCCTCAGTACTGTATTTTTATCAAAACTGACCAAATGGTGGCACAGCATAAGTTAATAAGTCAGGCAAAATATACAGTGGTGTCTGGGTCTCATCAGCTTTTACTGGGTGGTGTTTCATGTACCACACAATCAATTTGGTCCCAGCTCACAGTATTGATTAGGAAGATGGCCGAAATCACTGTACCTTCCAGAGGCAGCCTGGGCAACTACAAACAGACAAAAGTCTAGTAAGGTATGTCATTTATTTTCTATCTTCTTCTTCTAAAAAAGTTTTTAACTCCAGCACAATCCATAATTTTGCAATTCTTTATCTCTTGGAGACATTCTGTTTCTAGGTTCCTGCTATCTTGACTTTCATACTTTATGTGATGAGATTTTCAATTAGCCTGGTGCTGGGGTGAAGTCAGCCAGGTCAAAGATTCCTTCCAAAAGTTCTTTCACTAATAAATAGACTAATAAAATGACCTTATTGGGCATATTATAGTTTAACTGCATTTCCAAGCATATTTTACACTTTGCTTCATCTCAGCTTGTTAATTGTATATATTTCAATGTATGTATTTCAACAGATATACAATTAACAAGCTGAGATGAAGCAAATGTTCTTGGAATAGTGTCTTTCCCAGACACTTCCTGGAAGATGGTGGAAGTTGGTTCGGTTTTCTGTCTTTACAATTTTGCTTTTGTGCCACAGACCAATCATCATGGGCTAGATCATCCTGCAGTTATAAACAAATCATCTAAGTTGATTAAAACAACAGAGGTTTACTCCTTACTCAGGCTATGTGCCCACTGCCAGTTGACAAAAGGTTCTCTTCATTGTAGTCAGGAAACCAAGATTGACAAAACAGCTATAATCTCATCATCTTGATGGAAAAAAAGACCTCTAGAGAACATTGCATTGACAATTAAGTGCCCTAGTTTAGTTTGACATGTATCATTTTCATGCACAGCTTATTAGCCTCAACCAACACAAGAAAACCAAGAAGACAATCCTACCATATTCCAAGAAGTTAGAGACTCAAACACTTGGTGAATGACCCTAATGACAATCACACACTGCTATAGAAATTTGTGCTTTGGCCGGGCATGGTGGCTCACGCCTGTAATCCCTGCACTTTGGGAGGCCAAGGTGGGCGAATCACATGAGGTCAGGAGATCAAGACCAGCCTGGTCAACATGATGAAACCTCATCTCCACTAAAAATACAAGAATTAGCTGGGCATGGTGGTGAGTGCCTGTAATCCCAGCTACCCAGGGGGCAGAGGTAGGAGAATCACTGGAACCTGGAAGGTGGAGGCTGTAATGAGCTGAGATTGCACCACTGCACTCCACCTGGGTGACAGAGCAAGAGTCCATCTAAAAAAAAAAGAAAAGAAATTTGTGCTTTGGGGTGACCATATGATCTACAAATTATCAAATTTCATACCTTGATTATGATACAGACACTTATTATCATAATAACCTGCTAGATATTTAAGGTAATTGCATGTATAAAGTCAGAATATATCTGTTTCAATTTTTCATATTTTGAAATGCTTTCCTTTCTCTATTGCCACTACCATCCCCTAGACTGCACGCATATATCCCTCCTTCAATTCTCAACTTCCCCAATAATTTCCTGACCCCACTCCCCAACACCCATCCCTCATCCAATCCTCAAATTCCCCAATAATTCCTAGCCCCACCCCCAAACACACACATCCCTCATCCAAACCTCAACCTCCCCAATAATTCCTAACCCTAACCCCCACACACACATCCCTCATCCAATCCTCAACTTGCCCAATAATTTTCTAACCCCACCCCACACACACATCCCTCATCCAATCCTCAACTTCCCCAATAATTCCTAACCTTACCCCACACACATCCCTCATCCAATCCTCAACTTCCCTAATAATTCCTAGCCCCACACACGTCCCTCATCCAATCCTCAACTTCCTCAGGAATTTCCTAATTGGTCTCCTTGTCTCCACTCTTTCCCTGCAAAGGCCATTTCTTCACATCACATCCAGAGCACATCTCTGTAAGATGTAAATCTAATCGAGTCCTCTCCTACTTAAGACCTCCCAATTTCCTTCCATCAAACAATAAAAATGGGAACTCTGCCGTGACTTATGAGAGCTCAGCTTGCCTACTTCTTCAATTTCACCTGGTACCCCTTCTTCCCACCCACTCTGTTCTAGCCACAGTGGCGTTCATTCTGATCTTTAAATAAGCCAGGCTAATTCCTGCAGTAGAGCACCTTTGCATGAAGCCTCCCCGCTGCCTGGAATGCTCTTTCCTCAAATCTTCACATGGCAGGCACCTCCTTGTCATGCCAGTGTTATATCAGGGCACCATCTGCACAGAGGCTGTCCCTGACCACACAACTAATCCCTCACTGTTAGTCATTCATTTAACAAATATTTAAGTGTTAACTATGTGCCAGACACTATTTTATATACTTAAGTATATTCATAAGCAAAACAAACAAGTGTTCCTGCTTTAATGGGGGAGGCATACAATATATAATAAATATATTGTTATCTATTTTATTAAAAGATGGCTTTTAACAAAGGGAAAAAAAGAAAGAAAAAAGGAAAAGGAAGAAAATCAGAGCCAAGTGGGAGCCTATATGGAAAGGCTCCTGTCGGCCCGAGTTGGAACAGTATTGAGCATCACAGCTTAATTCATGCCTCTTCTATACGATTGAGCATCACAGTTTAAATCATGCCACTTCTATACGATTGGGCCTAACGACTTAAATCACACTACCTCTATACGACTTGTACCTTAGGATACTAGAAGTTTGTGATTAAATTCGAGGAGAAGTTTCTCTGTATAAAAGTATTTCAGCTAATCAGTGGAGCAGAAATGACAGAATTAGAGCACCACCATTTTCCAACATTTGGGGCTGGATAATTCCCTGTGGTGAGGGGCTTTCCTGTACCTTATAGGATAGTGAGCAGCATATCTGGTCCTTACCTACCGGACATTGCCAAATGTCCCCTGTGGGAAGAGACGTATTGTCCCTGCTTGAGAATCACTGGCCAAGAAAATGAACACCAGTCACAATTCACACGATAAGGTGAGAAACAGGCAGCCATTATGTGCTCTCTGAAGGAAGCACAAATCAGCCTATAAGCAGCCTTATCAAAGAATGAAAATAAATAAAACCTGAATCTGATTAAGCCTGTAGATCTAACTATGAACATACAGGAAGCACAGCGGACAGAAGACCTTGTTAGATAATGCCAGAAGAACCATCAGCAAAATCCAAACTGTAGGAAGCAATCTGTTTCTGCAACCAAGGATTGCAAGGTAAAAACAGGAGAGAAAAAAGAGAGAGAGGTAGAGAGAAAACGGACAGATTAAAAGAGATTTAAGAAATAGAGGAAAAAAATCGGGAGATACAATGGCTGGATATTTGATTATACTAAGTAATTATTAAAGTTTTTCTAAAATAGTACTGGACACGGTGGCTCATGCCTGTAATCCCAGCACTTTGGGAGACTAAGGTGGGTGGATCACAAGGTCAGGAGTTTGAGACCAGCCTGGCCAATATGGTGAAACCCCATCTCTACTAAAAATACAAAAATTAGCTGGGTGCGGTGGCAGGCACCTGTAGTCCCAGCTGCTCAGGAGGCTGAGGCAGAAGAATTACTTGAACCCGGGAGGCAGAGGTTGCAGTGAGCCGAGATTGGGTCACTGTACTCCAGCCTGGGCAACAGAGTGAGACTGTCTAAAAAAAAAAAAACTTCTAAAAGAGTAATTATGTTTTTAAAAACAACCTCTGTTGAAAATAGATACTAAACTACAGATTTTTATTATTTGCAGATTCCATATTTACAGATTTACCTACTTGCTATACAATTTATTTGTATCTTTAAAATCAACACTTGAAGAACTTTCACGGTCGTTAGGAGACATGTGCAGGGAGGCAAAACGTTTAAGTTGCCTGAAGCCACACTCCCACCTGAGGCTGAATGGGGTTCTAGCTTCAGCTCCCATGAAGTACCCTTTTTATGACCTAGTTAGTGCCATATTTTTGTGGGTTTTGTTGGTGATTTTATCATTTAAAATGTCCCAAAGCATGGGACTGAAGTGCTATCTAGTGTTCCTAGGTACAAAAAAGCTGTGATAAGCTTAGCAGAGAAAATATATGTGGCTAGAGAAGCTTCACTGAAGCATGCATTATAATGACGTTGCCCTGAGTGCAATGTTAATGAATCAATAATGCATATTATATAAAGTGCATTTAAAAGAAATACACATGAAACAAGGTTGTGTATTGATCTATTGATGAAAATGTGACCAGAGGCTCATGGGAACCCAACTCTCAGGAGTCATGGTTTAGTGCTTACTGGTTCAGCGTTCACTGTGGCTTTATGGAACATAGCTACCACAAATAATGAGACTAGATTGTCTTACAAATGTAACTATATGACTCTGGGATTCGCTTTAAAGTAATCTGGGATGAGGAGTAGTGGATGGGAATAAATAGCCAAAGATTGGCCATAGTTGACAGTTGTTAAAATTGGGCAATACATATTTAGGGTGTCATTATATGCTATTCAGTGTATCTTTGAAATAGTCTACAATAAAAAGTCATAAAGTCCAGGCGTGGTGACTCACACCTGTAATCCCAGCATTTTGAGAGTCCAAGGCAGGTGGATCACCTGAGGTCAGGATCTCAAGACCTCCTGGCCTACACAGTGAAACCCCATCTCTACTAAAAGTAATGCCCAGCTAGTAGGGGAACTGAGGCAGGGAATCGCTTGAACCTGGGAGGCAGACGTTGCAGTGAGCCGAGATTGCACCACTGCACTCCAGCCTGGGTGACAGAGCGAGACTCCATTTCAAAAAAAAAAGAGTCATAAAAATAAAGTATATAAATGGGGTAGAAATTTTAGGAGGCAGGCAGCAAAGTTTACAATTTCTGTTAAGATGGGCAGGTGACATTTCAGAAAGAGGTAAAGGGTTGGCCATACAGCTAGCTGGAACAAAAGCACTCTAAGCAGAGAGAATTGTCAGTGCAAAGGCCCTATGGCAGGACATTGCTGATACATTCCAAGCACAACATGGAAGCCAATGCGTATGGAGCCGAGTGCACTGGGGCAGATGAGATCAGAGAGGTCTCGGGAAGCCAAACCACATGGGACATCATAGGCCTTTGTAGGGATTTGACTTTTCCTCTGAATTGGATAGGCAGCCAATGGGAGATTTCAAGAAAAGGAAGAATATGACCCGATTTAAATTTTTAAGTGATCATCTGGCTTCTATAGTGAGTCTAAACTCTAAACTATGAAGAATCTGGATAAAAACAAAAATATTCAGAAGAACATTAAGAAATGCAAGTAATGGACATAGGGAAGGGAGCACCACACACTGAGGTCTATTGGGGGAAATAGGGGAGGGACAGCGGTGGGGGGAGCAGGGGAGGGATGGCATGGGGAGAAATGCCAAATATGGGTGAGGGGGCAGAAGGCAGCAAAACACACTGCCATGTGTGTACCTAAGCAACTATCTTGCATGTTCTGCACATGTACCCCAAAACCTAAAATGCAATAAAAATTAAAAAAAAAAAAAGAAATGCAAGTAAGAAATAATGGTAGCTGGATTGAAGAGTTGCAGCAGTGGAGGAGGTAAAAAGTGATGGAATTCCAGGTGTATTTTAAAAGCAGAGCCAGTAATAGAATTTTCTGACCAGTTAGATATGAGATATGAGAGAAAAGAAGGATCACAGTTCTGTGGATGAGCAATGACAGGCTGAGAAACCCTGTGTTTCAAATTTCGAGTGTTTTCAGATTTTGGAACATTTGGTTCTACATAGTGAGATAACTTGGAAAGGTGCCCAAGTCTAAGCTCAGAATTCATGTCTGTTTCATAAGCACCTTCTACACACAGCCTGGAGGTAACTTTGGACAATATTTTTACTAACTTAGTGTGTGAAACAGAGCTTGTGTTAGTGTTGATGTGTGAAGTTTTCCACTGGTGGCATCATGTCTTCTCTCAAAAAGTTTTTGATTCTGGAGCATTTTGGATTTTGGACTTTCAGATTAAGGGTGCTCAACAGTACCTTGTTTATTTTTGTGCTTCCTCAGTCTCCCTTCACTAATATAAAAACACAATTAAACGCAAGGACTTCAGCCATCAAGTCCACTGATAAACCTCTGGCACCTGGCAGAGAGCCTGGCACGCAGTAGGTTCTCAGTGATACTTGTAGAGAAAGTGAGCTGCACAGCTTCTGTCTGCTTGAATGTTGGCATGCACAGTCCTAGAATCACCCATTATCTTGTCCAATCTTTAAATTCCTGGCACAACGCATGAAACCACTTGCCCCGTTCAAAGAATAGGTAAGTGGCAAAAACAGTTTTTAGATCCAACGCCTCTGATTCCAAATTTGGAGCCAGGTTCCAGAGGAATCCTCTATTGTAATCCTACCTTCTTCCTCCAAGTCAATGAACTGAGTTAGCTGGTGTCTTCAATCAATGAATTACAGTGTATCTATTAAAAGGCCTACTAAGGACCACTTCTGTATGATTCTTAATGAATCACACAGACTCTCACTAACCTTCATAGTCAAGTTTTCTGAAAATCCTGGTTCTTGTATGCCAGCTGAGATCTTTTCACCTTCATAAATCTGCCACAATTAGCCCATTATCAGATCAATATCCTCGTCAATTTGTCTCTGTGGCAGAGGAGAGTAGTGAGTAAGAGGAGCGGTCAGTTGACTTCTCAGCAGCTCTCCTGCCCTGAATTAAACAAGACGCCCCAGCGTGTTGCCTTCTGCTACAAGCCTTAGTATCTGTCTGTAAATAAACCCAAGTGAGGTTAAAAAGCTTGTTATGAACTGTGACAGCCAGAGAGTAATACGGAGGCCACACCGCAGAAGCTGAGGAGTTGGCCCCTACCCAGCTGGTCAGAAGTCAGGCAAGGCAGAGGGACAGAGGAGATGGCCCAGGTCACAGTTCTCAACACGGTACGACTTCACTCCAGTGTGCCAAGACTGGCTATGAGGAAAGGCACCAAGAATAGAGACCAGCAACAATCAATAACGCAAAGCCTGCAAATAGGAGTTGCTTTCTACCTATTAACAAATGGAGCAGGTCACCTGCATAATATACATTTCACTCTTACTGTATGAGCCAACACACACTCTGAGGGGTCCTGGCTTAGGGGCTGAGAACCCAGTTTTGGGGGGTGTGTTCAAAACAACCGAGTTCAAGTTCCAGCTCCTTCACAACTCACTGTGCTGTGGCTTTTTCTAAGCTCAGTTTCCAATCTTTACATAACGAAATCATGACATTACCTCCACTAAAGTGGAGGTAAGCACCATTTCTGAGCATCGCATACATTTTAACTGAGATGACCTGCATGCTGGCTTAGTACTGGTACCTGTAACTCCTTGATGCATTGTTTCATCGTCATTGCTACATCACAAAGAGAGCAGAACCACTCAGAAGTGCAGGCGAAGAGTAGGAATGACAGGAGAAGGGGTAGGAGGTGAGTCCTGCTTTTATTACGTAATGAGAGTCAGCACCGAGCTTGACGACAATAGCATAGAGGGACAGAGACAATCCCAAGGACACAAAATACAGACGTGTCCCCTCAGGGATGATTCAACTCTGTCCAGTAAAGTGCTTAGCGAAGTACGAATAAAGTCCGCCGTTCTGGGATGTCTGCTACACTTTCGGCACATGTCACACATCTCTTTTTATCCTCATTTTATCCAGGACTCAAAGGAGACACAGCATTTCCCTGAGACATAAGACTAGGGAGTGATCAAGCTAGGCTGCAAACCCAACTCTTCTTGGGACACGGAATAAATGTCTTTTCCAGAACAGCATGCTCACTTCAAACCAGCGTTTCATATACAGCCACAAGAGCACTTTCCACTTACAGTTCACAAAACAGAACAGGCTATATCATGCTGCTTATGAGGACTCAACGACTTTACCTAAAAGATAACCATCTAAACGGGTTGATTAACCATGTAAACATCAAGGCCATGATGAATGCTGGCTGTAGATCTCAAAGGGCCTGCTTCTGCATTCTGCACCTGTTTCGCCGGACTGAGACTCCTGCATTCACACTCACTCACTTTCTTGTCTTTCTCACCAAAGAACAGACTGTACTCTCCTTTCCAGATCTTGCCATTCTGCAGCTAACAGGGAAGGTCTAGGACTAAACCCCACAAGCTGCACAAACACCTGACACAACGCCAGAGGCGCATTCACCTCCACCCACGCGGTAACCGGTTTGATGGATGACTCTGGATGACGTTCAGAATGGGCATCAGCTTTCAGGAGGGCTGACAGAGGAGCCTCTTTAGAAACACAGACTCTGAAGGTTCCTGATGGACACACACAGGCACCCGCCACGTAGAGTCACAGCTGATACTAACAAAGTATTCCTAAAACTAACAAAAAATGTTTAATGTTTAAATTAATTGAAGTGCTGGTGCCAAAACACTATATATAAGGCATGAAGTGTGCCTGGCCAAGTAATCACACAAGAAGTCCATGACTGAAAGACTGTCTAACCGATTTTATCAAAGAACATAAAAGTTGAAGTAAGACTAGCACCTAATTCTTTCCCGCCCAAACTCTATTAGCATCATAGCCGGGTGCAGTGGCTCATGCCTGTAATCCCAACACTTTGGGAGGCTGAGGCAGGCGGATCATGTGAGGTTAGGACTTCAAGACCAGCCTGCTCAACAAACTGAAACCCCATCTCTACTAAATAAACAGAAATTCGCCTGGTGTGGTGGTTCACACCTGTAATCCCAGCTACTGGGGAAGCTGAGGCAGGAGAAATGCTTGAACCCAGGAGGTGGAGGTTTCAGTGAGCCGAGATTAGGCCACTGCACTCCAGCCTTGGAAACAGAGTGGGACTCTGTCTCAAAAAAAAATAGCATTATGGAAAATTTGAGTTCCATGTCTTCCCCCAAGATAGACCACTAATGGTTCTAGGCATGCATTTCAGGATGTAAGAATAAAAACAGCTTGGTTTGTTTCTTTTACTTTTTAACAAACTACAGCCGAAGGGATTTCAGTTTAGATCTCAAACTTCCTTCTTCTTACCTTCTAGGAAATGTTTCTACAGTCATTACCGCACATTGTTAGTAGAATAAAAAATGAGACTAAGGAATATCAAATTTAAAGCTTGTCTATCATCAGACACCCAGCCAACAGCCATGCGCTAAATCAATCCCAAGCGCTAGAGCCCTGTGCTCGGACACTGAGGAAGCAAAGGCGAACACAGCATGGCCCAAGTCCGCCCTCCACCTTCATTCCCACCCTCAGTCCCAGTTAGACAAAGAACGTATAATTTAGTATAAAAAAAAACTACAATGGCTTTGGCCTGGTGGCTGAAGGGAGCTACACACAAATGTGAATTGAGGGTAACATCAAGAAAGACGACTCGGAGATGAGGATTACTCAGGATTCAGCTAAAACTTTTCTTTTTTTTTTTTTTTTTTTTTTGGGG
>CM052662.1:1461307-1495782 GCA_028533165.1 Leontopithecus rosalia
TATTCTGAAAAAAAAATGGGTATTAATAATGACCAATCAATGTTTCATTTAAACCTATGAGTAAATGTGATGTGGTATTGACAAGAATGTATATTTTGTGTATTTGAAGTGGAGAGCTCCATAAATAAAACTTTTCTAAGTGGATTCTCACAGTTACCGCTTTCCCAGCGTAACCCAAGATACTCACTCTGAAGCTCTGAGGTGTCTGCATCTGCTAACACTGATGTTTAGTAAATACTCAAGTAGGTATCAGTGTTTATTGACTGAATAGCTGATAATTGTCAACAAATCCTTCCCCGAGGGACATTCCTCACAAGTGACAGTAGATCGGGAGGTACCGGTGTTTGTGTTGAGGAGAATGTCAGTGTGTTTGCTGATTGATTAACACTTTTATTAACCTTCAGTATTAGTCTCCTTTCCCCTCCACTGCTCCTTGTTCCAGCGAGTGACACCATCACCACCCAAAGCAGAAACCCAGTGCTAACCCTGACGCTTCTCACTCTCACTCCCCACCTCTAACCCATACCCAGTCACCAAGCCCCTCTTGGACTTCATTCCCACCCTCAGTCCCAGACGCCAGCATCTCCCGCCTTCTAACCCTTGCTCATCTATTGGGCCCTCCCTCCCTCAATCAAGTCTACTCTAGCAGCAAGACGGATGTTTTCAGAATTCAAATCCAATCGTGTCATTCCCTTGCTTCAAACTATGACTAACTCCGCATTGTTTTCAGAAAACTGGCAAAGATCCTCAGCATGGCCCCAGAGTCCTACATGACCTGGCAGCTTCGGGTTGTACAACTCTTCCTCAGCCACTGGTATTTTCTAAGTTGTCCCCATGAGCCAAGCTTCCTTCCTCTCAGGCCCTTTGAGGATCTTCTTTGCTCTGCCTAGAACCCTCCTACCCAACTTACAGCCCCATTTTTGACCCCAGGACAAATCTCCCTTCCTGAGAAGAGCCTTCTCTGACTCTCCATACTAGATTCCCTCCTACACCCTAATTCTCCCCACTCAGCCTCCACCTGGCCCATTAGGCCCCTCAGTACTTTTCCTTCACTGGAATGTAAGCCCCTGAGGGCAGAAACTTGGTCTTGACCAGCATCTATACTTTGCAATTACAATACCTCGTGCTTGTTCGACTGATGTCTGCTCTCCCTGCTCACCAGACTGTCAGTATAATGAAGTCAGAGACTATGTCTAGTCCATGATGCACCTGCAGTAAATACCTACGGAATCAGTCTGTTTCCCGACATGTAGAGAGTAATGTCCTCCAGGACGAGGGACGGTGCACAGTTGTTCCATGTTTTCCTTAACATGGACCTGTAGTAGATGTTATGTCCATTTTATAGGTTTCCATTTTATAAGTTTTTGTACTTAAAAAAACAACTTAAAATGGCATTTCTATATTTTTATAAAAATATATGATTTCCAGTGGTCAACTGATATGCAGTTAGGGAAAAAAAATCATAAGATGAATGGTGAGTATGTATGAGGGGGGCCTCTAGCTTAGAAAAATGTCCCTAAATAACAGAAAAAAAAACATGTTTGTCGGGGAGGTGGAAGGCATAGAGGAGTTGGAATTGGGCCAACCCCACTTCCATAACCCACAGGCTGTGTGACTTTAGGCTCTGTTACTTAACCTCTCAGTCAGCTTCCTCATCTACAAAACCAGGACAAAGACACTCACCTGCACACCTCAAGTCAAAAGCTGAAGGAGAGACTTCTGTGTCAAAGGAAAAGAGTGACACAAAGGTAGCAGGACATTACCACAGAGCCGTGGAAATCATATCTTCCTATTCCTGCTGTTTGAGTGTTTCAAAGAATTTACCTCTGGGGACAACTGCAGATATTTTTTCTATTGCAGAGATTAAAGAACTCCTCAAAGGCAAATTAATTATCTCATTCAACATACTGAGTCTGACCAAATTTTCCAGCAAATTACCATGCTTGGTAGAGGCTCTCCATGGGGCAGATAGAACTTAGCAGGACATTACCCTTTCCTTGAATTCAAAAGTGACTGTTGAATATAGTTTCTGAAGGTAGAGAGGCTAAATCTTTCTGACCTCCAAATCCTTTGGCAAACACTGTGCTATTGAAACTGTCTACAGGAAAAGGATGCCCATAAAGTGAGGTCACAAACGCTGATGCTTACAGGGGCAGGCAGGTAACGTCAAGGTGAGAGGCAGTGCAAGTAACCCTAGAGCCTACTAGAGATGAAGGGAATCCGTAAAATGTCTCCAGGCCAGAAGCAAAGGTTGTGCTGTTAACAACTATGCCAGGTCAGTGGGCACAAACCAAGCTGTTCCAGGAAAACCAGAACATAGAGTCCCACACGGGACAGCTACCACTTAGCTCCAGCTGACATGGGAACATGAACCTACTCTTGGAAAACCTTCTTATTTTTCAAGAAAATTCAGAAATCTAGACTTTGGTGTAAATTTTCTGATTTTAAATGTTAGCAAGTGATTCTTCTTCTCCTTCTCCTGCTGCTGCTTCTGCTTTGTAAACATTTTTTTTTATAGATATTAACCCTTGGTTAGATTTTCTTTACCTGCCCATTGTGTTCATAAATCAGTACATCCATTATACATAAGAAAGAAGAACTTGTTAAAGCTTACATTTATTCTTCTACATAATAGTCTTATGAGCTATTGTTAACCTTAGTATGCCATACAAAACACATCTTTAGGAAGCCTACATGCTCGGTCTTTAAGGATTTTTCCATCATTACTTACCATCATCACCATCAGCAGAGCTGTTGTTTTCCAAGGGGACGTTCTCTGCGGAGGGAGAATCTTTGGTGTCTACCTTAATGAACACGTGCTGGGCACCTGCTCTCCATCAGGCACTGTGCTCTTTCACATGTATTACCTCATTTAAACGACCTGGCATTATAGGAGAAAGAGTCTTACTATCCTCCACTTTACAGATCAGAAGCTCAAAGTAAAATATGATTTAATTTCCTGAACAGAAGACCTGGGATACAAAATCATCAATTCTTCACAAGTGGCAAATTTGAAAAAACTTAAAAGGTAATAAGGCTTAGAGGCAAGCAGAAGAGACTCATGAAAGCTCAAAAGTAAGGAGAGAGAAAGAAACATCCTCAACTGAGGCAGGCAACAGGGCTCAATATTGGTTGAATCAATAAGTGAACATGTTTGTCGATTTGCAGTTGAGGTCTTGGCCTCTGTCATGTGAAAGAGGGTGCATTTGGAGATGAACACCCTGTGTTTCAACATCACTTTTGCCACGTATTCAAAGGTGAATTCTGGTATATACCTAACCTGCTCACTTCATTCCGTCTCCTATAAAATGGACATAGCATCTACTTACAGAGCTGTTTTAAGGAAAAAATGGAGCAACTATGAAACACCCAGCACACTGTATGGCACATAGCAGTGAATATTTATTTCCTCAATTCCTCCTGGAAGGAAAGGAGGCGTCTCTTGTTTTTCTTGTTTCCACTGGCTTTGTTAGTTTTCTACAAAGGCCTCTTACCTCCATCGCATTGACCCCTACCCCACGCTTCCTTCTTGACTGTCCTCCCCTTCACTGACTCTGCCTCACCTCCAGCAGGTCTTCCCTCCCTGTCTCCTCCCAGGAAGACTTCTCTCCCCACAATCCTTTGCCTCTGGGCCGAGGTTAAAGGGAGGACATTGATCCTCTCTGGGCTTCCAACCTTCCTTCAGCTATGAGAAAGCAGGTTCCTCAAGCGTCAGACTTCTTCTCTTCTCTTGGTGACACCCCCAGTCTAACGTGTGGTGTCCGTAACAGACCTTCAGTAGACGCCTGCTGAGGGAATGAACTTGCCTTCTATTTAACCATTATCCTTCTCCTTCTCCTCTAAATCCCAACTCTGCTTCTACAGAGGCTCATAGGACAGATTTAGTTTTATTCTCATTGTGGAGAAGCCCAACGTTAATGGGTAATGAATAAGCACCTACCTGGCCCTGAGATTATTATGTGGAAGGATAAATATAAGCTTTAACAAGTTCGTCTTCCTTAACTATTACGGATGCACTGATTTATGAGCATAACGGGTAGGTGAAGAAAGTTTAATCAACTGTTAATATCTGTAATAAAAATACATTTGACTACAGAATGATCCATTGAAAGTCATAGAACACCATCTAAAGGCAGTTTCACTATGTATTTCATGGAATACAGCCATTAAAACTACTCTATGGTTAACGGTTAGGAAAATCAGGCGCATTCATTTAGAAAGATTCAAATGAGACTCACATTCATAACATCTCTAATGGAATACCGCACTCTTTCAACAAGGGTGGGGGCTTTTTCCAAACATGTTCTACACCTGCACACCCAGGTCTTAGCTCTAGTAAAACACCTCTGATCAGAGGCATATTTTATGCTGTAGGGATCAGGGTTGTGGCAAAGCAAGTAACTCTAAATGGCATTGGATTTGCCCCAAATTTTCTTTCCATTTGACCCCTAACACATCACTATATAACTTACGGGAATAATAATTATTTTTTGGGTGGGCAGGGTAGCTCACACCTGTGATCTCAGCACTTTGGGAGGCCGAGGTAGGCAGATCACCCGAGGTAACTTTGAGACCAGCCTGGCCAATATGGTGAAGCCCTGTCTCGACTAAAAACACAAAAATTAGCTGGGCATGGTGGCAGGTGCCTGTAGTCCCAGCTACTCAGGAGGCTGAGGCAGGAGAATTGCATGAACCCAGGAGGCGGAGGTTGCAGTGGGCCGAGATCGCGCCACTGCACTCCAACCTGGCCACAGAGCAAGACTCCATCTCGAAATAAATAAAATAAATAAATAATCATTTTTCGGTCAAGGCAAAATTTTAAATATTCTTTGTTTAGATTTCTCAAGCATGAGACAAAGACATCAATAAAGCCCTTTTAAGCGAAGTCTGTCACTGGTATAATTAACACCTCAGTTGCAACGGAGAATCATCTCTCTTCTCCCCGCTCAGCAGCCAGGCAGCCATTGGAGAGATTCCCAAAGTGATAAAGGCAGAAACACGCACCCGTAGAACATAACATATGGCTGGGGATGGTGAAATCTCTGAAAGGGTTTTGAATTGATGGCCATGCACACCTTGGAATATTGTTTCAATATGGCTGTGGGGCATCACTTTTCATCATTGTACTGTGTATACACCGGCCAATAAATATCCAGTCCGATGATCTGACAGAGGGAGGCTGAGAACAAGTCACCACGGTCTCATCTAGGCTGTCTCAGAGGCCTGCGTGGTATACAGAGAAAGGAAAAATGTTTTGAGGGTGGGGCTGCTACAGGAAACACTGTTTTGAAGAATTACAAGAACCAAGGCCTGTGGGGAAAATGAGTGGGATTCTGGGAATGGAAAGTAAAGGGAATGAGTGAGATTTCTAGAAGGGAAGTAAAGGGAACGAGTGGGATTCCTAGAAGGGAAGTAAAGGGAGTGAGTGGGATTCCTAGAAGGGATGTAAAGGGAGTGAGATTCCTAGAAGGGAAGTAAAGGGAACGAGTGAGATTCCTAGAAGGGAAGTAAAGGGAGTGAGTGGGATTCCTAGAAGGGATGTAAAGGGAGTGAGTGAGATTCCTAGAAGGGAAGTAAAGGGAACGAGTGAGATTCCTAGAAGGGAAGTAAAGGAAATGAGTGGGATTCCTAGAAGGGAAGTAAAGGGAACGAGTGGGATTCCTAGAAGGCAAGTAAAGGGAATGAATGGGATTCCTAGAAGGGAAGTAAAGAGAATGAGTGAGATTCCTAGAGGGGAACTAAAGGGAACGAGTGGGATTCCTAGAAGGGAAGTAAAGGGAACGAGTGGGATTCCTAGACGGGAAGTAAAGGGAACGAGTGGGATTTGTAGCGGGAAGTAAAGGGAATGCGTGGGATTCCTAGAAGGGAGTAAAGGGAGTGAGTGGGATTCCTAGAATGCAAGTAAAGGGAATGAGTGAGATTCCTAGCAGGGAAGTAAAGGGAGTGAGTGGGATTCCCAGAAGGGAAGTAAAGGGAGTGAGTGTGAATCCTCGAAGGGAAGTAAAGGGAGTGAGTGGGATTCGTAGAGGGAAGTAAAGGGAATGAGTTGGATTCTGAGAAGGAAAAGTAAAAGGAAGAAGAGTCTTAGATATGACACTGTGCCCTCCATCCAGTGTCAGCAGTGTTGAGTGTGCAGAACAGGATCCCAGGGTCCTGCGACCATATCATACATCAATGTTCTTGCTTGTCACCTCTCCCCAAAGTTTCTGTCTCCTAGAAAGAAGTTGTGTCCAAAATATATTAGAATAAACCTACTGTAAAAATTGTACACATAAATTTATATTTCTCATTTTTATCAAGACAAACATCAAAGTAGATGACGATGGTAACCTCTCCTGGCCATACAGATGTCAGATGATGCCCACCACATTTCCTCCTTAAAGCACTATCCTCTGAGGCTACCGAGGCTCGAGACACTCAGAGCTGCTGAGCCTTCCCATCTTCTAAATTTTCCCTAGAAAAAGCAAGCATAGACTCCAAAGTGCTGCTGCAAGGGACCCGAGTCCCCAGGCTCCTGCTGTGTTGACAAAGTTCTGCAAGTACAAATGGACTTGGTCAAAAAGAGCCCTGGTTACTGTCATTCCCTAACTGACATTTTCCCATCTCTGCATTGCGTCAAAGTTCCTCTGACAGTAGCATTTTCATAGCAAACTGTTTCAGTTGCCGTGGGGGGACACAAACACAGAAGCTTGGGCACAAATACAGCCTGAAAGGTTGACTTTTTATTTACTTCTCTCTCTGGAGCTCATGGCGCTATAAGCTCCAGCATTAAATTTTAAGCATTTGATGCAGGAGGATCAAGGGGAAGCCTGAGAAGTGTTTGCTTTGTCGACCGCTGGTCTTGCTATGAATTTTCAGCAAGAAAAAGAGAGGCATTGCTTGAAGACAATGTAACACTGGACAGAATTAAAGCATCTATTTCTGGAGATTTGTGAAATATCATTAGCAAATTTTTGTTTAGAGGGTATATAGGAATATGACCCTCAAGAAGGTCAGTGTTCAGTAGAATGTGATTTGCTGTAGTGATAGAAGTTAAATCTTACTTTAACTATCACAGAGACAGAAAGAGACTGTGAGCTCTTAGAAATTTCTGTGATTAGGATGAAATACACATAATATAGTAAGTTAATAACACAATATTGCATGTTAAATGAAGCTATAATGGGGCTTTTATTGTTAGGCATTATGCCTGATAAATTGTTGACATGGTAAAAATAGATTAATAGCCTGAAATGTCTTTTTGCTCCTCAGTCCTTCAAGTAATAGGAATTTGAAACACTCATTTTATAACTACTGCACAAATCCTTCTGTTTCTCAGCCAAAGGTCATTTTCTATAACTTTGTAGACTAGTACACGAGGAATTAGTCATTGAAAGAAATAGTGATATCAGTAATTAGATTAAAGAAATACTTTACATTTGTTTTACTCCAGTTTTTTACTCATTCTCTCAAAAAGTTATTTCAGGACCCCCTACTATGTGCTGTGCTAAATGTGAGGTGGATGCTGGGGACCGAACCAAACCAATCCCTGTTTCCATGGAACAAAAATCCTTGACAAACCTTGTTTCTTCAAGACAGAGCAAGTATTGACACCAGTGGCTCAGCATCACGCCTGGAACCGAGGCTCAGTGGAGCCCTCTCCTGAAATGGGGAACTGCCTGCAAGGACACACAGGATCTTGTGGGAGCCACAAAAAAGGATCAGGCATGGCATGGCTTCCCAGGATCTGCAGTGGACCCTGGGCAGTCATCAAGTCCCACAGCCCTATATTGCTCTTCTTACACAAGTTGTCAGCCAACTCTAGGGCTCAGCCACTTTCTATCTGCAGGCTCTATACTCCTCTTGCTGCAGCTCATCAATTATAGAGAAGCAGTAGAAGGTATGGTGAACAAGCAGACTTGACCCATAAAGCCCTACTTCAAATGCCAGCTCTGCCACCTACTAGCTGTGTGACCAGGAAGATGTTAATTAACCTCTGTGCCTCAGTTTCTTTATCCAAAATGTGGAGATACTAGTAAAACCTACCTCATACAGTTGTTGAAAGAGTCACTGACATAAATCATATGAACAATTAGTATGGTGCCTCCGAAGTAATAAGACAAACATTGATTGTATTAGTCCGTTTTCACACTGCTGATAAAGACATACCCAAGACTGAAAAATTTACAAAAGAAAGAGGTTTAATTGGACTTACAGTTCCACGTGGCTGGGGAAACCTCACAATCATCAGAGAAGGCAAGGAAGAGCATGTCATGTCTTACATGGAAGAGCATGTCATGTCTTACATGTCTTACAAGAGAAAGAGCTTGTGCAGGGAAACTCCCCTTTACAGAAACATCAGATATTGTGAGACTTACTTACTATCATGAGAACAGCATGGGAAAAACCTGCCCCCATGATTGATTACCTCCCACTGGGTCCCTCCCACAACACGTGGAAATTCAAGATGGGATTTGGGTGTGGACACAGCCACACCATGTCATTCCACCCCTGGCTATTCCCAATTCTCAGGACCTCACATTTCAAAACCAGTCATGCCTTCCCAACAGTCCCCCAAAGTCTTAACACATTTCAGCATTATCTAAAAAGTCTACAGTCCAAAGTCTCATTGGAGAAGAAGCAACCCCCTTCTTTCTATGAGCCTGTAAAATCAAAAGCAGGTTAGTTATTTCCCAGGCACAATGGGGGTATAGGCATTGGGTAAATCCCACCATTCCATATGGGAGAAATTGGCCAAAACAAAGGCCCCACGTAAATCTGAAATCCTGCAGGGCAGTCAAAGTTCCAAAATGATCTCCTTTGACTCCATGTCTCACATCCAGGTCACACTGATGCATAAGGTGGGTTCCCACAGTCTTGGATAGCTCCACCCCTGTGGCTTGGCAGGGTACAGCTTTCCTCCCATCTGCTTTCATGGGCTGGCATTGAGCATCTGTGGCTTTTCCAGGCCCACAGTGCCAGCTGTCAGTGGATCTAGCATTCTGGGGTCTGGAGGACAGTGGCCATTTTCTCACAGCTCCACTAGGTGGTGCCCCAGTAGGACTCTGTGGGGAGGGCTCCGACCCCACATTTCCCTTCTGCACTGCCGTAGCAGAGGTTCTCCATGAGGGTCCCACCCCTGCAGCAAACTTCTGCCTGGACATCCAGGTATTTCCATACATCTTCTGAAATGTAGGTGGAGGTTCCCAAACCAAAGTTCTTGAATTCTGTGGACTGCAGGCTCAATACCACATTGAAGCTGCCAAGGCTTGAGGCTTGCACCCCCTGAAGCCATGGCCTGAACTCTACATTGGCCCCTTTCAGCCATGACTGGAGTGGCTGGGACACAGGGCACCAAGTCCCTAGGCTGCACACAGAAGGGAGACCCTGGGTCTGGCCCACAGAACCATATTTTCTTCCTAGGCCTCTGGGCTTGTGATGAGAGGGGCTGCCAGGAAGACCTCTCACATGTCCTGGAGATATTTTCCTCATTGTCTTAGGGATTAACATTTGGCTCCTCATCACTTATGCAAATTTCTGCAGCCAGCTTGAATTTCTCCTCAGAAAATGGGATTTTCTTTTCTATCACATTGTCAGGCTGCAAATTTTCCAATGTTTACGCTCTGCTTCCTTTATAAAACTGAATGCCTTTAACAGTACCCAAGTCATCTCTTGAATGCTTTGCTGGTTAGAAACCTCTTCCATCAGATACCCTAAATCATCTTTCTTAAGTTCAAAGTTTCACAAATCTCTAGGGCAGGGGCAAAATGCCACCAGTCTCTGCTAAAACATAACAAGAGTCACCTTTCCTCCAGTTCCCAAGTTTCTCATCGCCATCTGAAATCACCTCAGCCTGGACCTTATTGTTCATATCATTATCAGGATTTTTGTGAAAGCCATTCAACAAATCTCTAGGAAGTTCCAAACTTTCCCACATTTTCCTGTATTCTTCTGAGTCCTCCAAACTCTTCCAACCTCTGCCTCTTATCCAGTTTCAAAGTGGCTTCCACATTTTCGGGTATCTTTTCAGCAGCACCCCACTCTACTGGTGCCAATTTACAGTATTAGTCTATTTTCATGCTGCTTATAAAGACATATCTGAGACTGCACAATTTAGAGAAGAAAGAGGTACCATTCCATGTGGTTGGGTAGCCTCACCATCATGGTGGAAGGCAAAGAAGAGGAGGTCACATCTTACATGGATGGCAGCAGGCAAAGTGAGAGAACTTGTACAGGGGAACTCCCCTTTATAAAACCATCAGATTTCGTGAGACGTATTCACTACTATGAGAATAGCACAGGAAAGACTTGTACCCATGATTCAGTTACCTCCCATTGAGTCCCTCCCACAACACATGGGAATTCACGATGAGATTTAGGTGGGAAATCATATCACTGTTGTAGAATTAGCAAAATGCCAGCCACTGTTCTACAGTTTTATCATGTATTAATTCATAAAATCCTCACAACAACCTTATAATGAAAATTATCTCCATTTTACTATTTATTTACTATTATATTCTTTTTACTGACAAGAAACCAGAACTTTAAAGATGCTGAAGATATTTAAATTGCTGAAGATCACACAGCTATTAAAAACCCACATCTACTGCACTCCAAAACCTATTGTCTCAGTGACCATGCTAATGTAATAACTTAGTCTTATCTTTGAGCCTGTAAATCTTTTTTCAACCTCATTGTTACTTGATTGAAATGCTCCTAACTTTAGCTCACCAAGATTTCTCTTGGCCCTAATTCTACCTCATGGTTTCACCCTGTTTCCTGTTTCAAATCTAGTTCATCTTTTTATGATGAACCTCCTCAAAGTTAGCCAGGCTAATCTATGACAGGTGCTCACCCTGGGCCAGTTTTCTGCTTCTGTAGGTGCGAAAGTTAACTGGTTGAAAACATCACCTAGTAGAGGAGTCTGCTGACATGGCAGCACTATGAGTGATGGTTCTGATGTACCCATTTTGTAGATTCAGCAATCGAGGTTTTAAAAAATCTGATAACTAACCCAATTTCATTCTACATTTCCTCTCAGATATTTCTCTCCACGTTTCTAGAGGTCAAATTCTGCCTTATTTGGAACCATCACTTTACTCGAAGTGACTCTAACCTCTTTTTATGGTTTATGACTATAACACAAACGATTTCTTAACTATCCTGAGACTTTGTGTCTTGGTGACGCTGTGTCCATTATGTTGAAATATTGACTGAGACATGTTCTCTGCTAGGGGAAGCAAGACAGGCACTCATATTTAAGAAACTCAAAAAATTTATCTCTTGTTAACACGTAATTATGACCACAATAAACCAAAGATTCCAGTTTAACAAATGAATGGTCTGTAACCTCAAGGAGAGCACAGCTTACCAACTTTCTTAATGGTTGAATGCTGTTTATCAAGTGACCCAGAGGCAGTGTGGTTTAGTGGTTTGAACAGTATGGGCCCAAAAGTCTGACAAACCAGTTCAAGTCCTCCTTTTGTCTCAACTTAGTTTTTCTTCCTGAGATTAGTTTCTTCATCTTTAGCAATGAGGACATTAATATCTATCACACGGTTGTCATGAAGAATGCATATAATATATTAGAACACCTGCAGAGAAGAAAATAAATAAATGTTACTGCTTTCCTTTTTTTCACATAATAGAATTTTTGTAAAACAAATTTCCATTACAACAGGACAATTTGGCATCCATGATAATCTTATCTCATTTCAACTGGTAACACGTAGCACACAGATACAAGCCCCTAGAGATCTAGGAGAAGTTATTCAATAATAATTCTAGTAGAACTTATTCAAAAACTGGTTACACCTTTCCTTTGAACCTTCCCACTTTTTCAGTAAAACAAAGGAGGATGTTTCTGGATGCCTATATCATAGTCGAGAGAGAAAATTTCATCTAGACACTGTTCTGTACCATCTGCTCCTTTTGTATCCAGCACAGCTCTGTGGAGGGCAAGGAAGCTCAAGTCTTTGAAGATATGATGCTGGCACTGGCCAATAATTTTTATAATTCACATCTAGGAAATGCTTAAAGCAATACACTTGGATAATTAACTAACTTGGCATTGCTCAAAGTTCTGAGAGTGAAGAATTAATTAAAGGCAGCATTTCAAGTGTTCGTGAGGGGTACGTTGGGGTGAAATTGTGACAGCTGAATTGAACAGATTGGAGGATAGATGTTTGAGGACAGATGTAGCTGAGAAGTGTTTCTAACCTCTGCGAAAGGTGGTTAAATTTACCACTTTAGCATTTTCTTCTGCTCTTAATTTGGTTATGAGACCAAAAGTAACTATGTAAGATTGAAGACAGAGGATCTTTCCCACAGGCATGGACATGAAAATCACAGTGGAAGCACAGGAGAGCTGCCATTAAGCATGTCATGTGTCTTCAAGACACTGAATTTGTAGGAAGAGACACATCCATTAACCAATTTTAGAGCTCAGATATGGGAACTCTTTCCTTATTGTTGAGGAAGTCACTGGGAAAAGAAGTCAAATCAAGTGGGAATTAAAATAATCCACTTATTTTGCCAGTAAGATACCCTGATCTTCTTAGTAACTTTGGCAAAAAAAAAAAAATTAGAAAATAAGGCATAGTGATGCAGGCATTTTTGGGAAGGAAAAGACAAGGAAGTAAAGTTTTGACATTTTTTTCCACAAATGAATCTAAAGTAGCTAATTAAGATGTCATTTTATATTATTTTAGTCTATGACAGCCTTCTACAAACAAAACAAAAAAACACTGATCAATTTAACTTTACATACTCTTCACTGATAAGGGCGATAGAACGGCCAGTCAGCTGTTCCACTCTGAAGGGAGAATCCAGCGTCATCTGACTCCAGAGCCTGGTGCGTGCAGTCCCCAGGTGACTTTATCGGCCCTGCCCTCATCCAACCCAACCTGGTGGAAGGAGTCACTGTTGAGATTCACCGAGTCATTCAGCACACACTGCCCACAGCATCCAGACAGACTTTCACACCCACATGGACGATAGAGTCAGTTTTTCCAACAACAATCCTGATTTTGCACCGCTTTTCAGACAATAGGAGCTTATGGAGTACCCAGGTGGCAGAGACTCATTAGGAAATACGAGAAATACTTTTCACCCTGACAGTCCTAAAGAGATGAATAACAATTCCCTGGTGTTACTTCCTCATCAACTCCAGCAGGCAAATTAATTTCCTCCTTCCTGTAATGATCATGCTCTTTTGAATTCTGCCTGAGTACAACATATCACTTTCTTCTCAATGGATCTACTCGTTATTTAAGGGAGGAGTAGATTAATCTACCCCCAGATACTAAAAGACATTCTCAGATACGCTGCCTAGCAACCCAGGGTAGTTTTACATGACAACTCACATAACTAAATAGTTTGTGCTTTTTTGCCTACCAGGAGCATGGAAGCCATTCACTTATTCCCCATTTACTGAGCCAATAAATACTTATTTATTGATTGTCGTATGCAGGCATTACACTCTACAAGACTGAGGCTTTCTTCTATGTTTCAAGAACACCAGAGTAAGTTTACACAAAGGAATAGTTTAGAGCAAATAGGTAATAAGAATCTTTTAAATTCTTCACAGTTAGAAGCAGTGTCAAGACACTACTGAGTATATTATTCTAGAACAAATGGAGACATGGTAGCAGTACACAAAGTTACAGTAGTGAAGAGGGAAATGTTCTTTTGGAGAGCACGCTAGAATTAAACTGCACATTTATATTATGGGAGACAATCAATCCCTGAGACTGGATGGCCTGTGCCAAGACTCAGTAACATAAAATGTTGTGCCAACTTCAAACATAAAACAACCAATCAATGCCTACCTTCTTGAGACTCTAATGTATCCAGTTCTTTGCAGATGTCACTTCTCTCATCCCTCACAGCCATCACTGGGAGAAGGAATTAGAACAGCTTCTTCTTGGTCACCTGCACAAGGATGTTGCCTGGTAGAAGAAAATTTAAAGTGAACACCCCAAATACAGAAGCAAACTCGTGTTCCAAATGGCCACTGCCTGCCAAAGCCAACAGTCTATATGGGGAGATGAGCCCCACGTACTTAAAAATCTAAAAATATAGAACAACTATGCTAGTTGTTATATAGCTACAAAGATGAATTTTTCTAAAGTTCAATGAGCTTCCAATCTGTTATATAAAAAGTATGCTACTTATCTCATAACATAAACAAATAAGCATCAGAAGAAAACTGTAAACATAGAATTTTTAGGAATAGCAATGAATTCCAACTCAGGATAATCAGAAAATGACATTGAGCTGTGCCTTGAAGAAAACCAAACTTTTTAGCAGGTGGAATTTTTGACAAGAAGGTAGAGCATGTGTCCTGGGAACATGGGAGCATCTGACCCATTTTGGGAATGATAGACAGCAGTCTGGTGTGGTTATAGTACATACAATTAATAAGGAAGCATGGTGGGGCATGGTGTCCAAGGAGCAGGTTGGGGCCACATTGTGGAGTGAGTTTATGGTCCATCTTGGAGGTGAATGGGAGCCATTAATGACTTTTAACAACAAGGGATAATATCAGATGTGTATTTCATAAATGTAAATTGAAGAATGAAAAACTGGAGAAAATACAGATCATACTCTGAGAGGCCAGTTAGAAACCTATTTCTGTGGTGTAATAAAAAATACTGAAGTTAATGGCAGTCAGAGTAGACGACAGGGAATATACTTCAAAAACACTTAATGGGCAGGATTTAGCCACCAATTGAAGGAAGGTAGAAATTAAAGATGGCACGATATTGTCTAGCGTAAGTACTAAAAAGGATATATTTGATAGTAAAGATAAAGTCAGTGAATAATCAGCTTGTATAAACAACAAACTTAATGCATAGTCTTTTGGAGAAACTGAAAACTAACACCGTGGGCTGAGGCTAGTAATCAGAGTTCACCCAGAATCAGCTTAAACACTGTGAGCCCAGGCATGAGGATAAGAAAGCAAGGACGTTTTTTCTAGCTTTCCTACTGCTGAACTTGCATCTTATACTAGGTTTGCTCAACTCTCTGATCAGGTGCTTCTCTCTGTATGTTATTGAGCTCCAACATCAGAAGTACAAAGATGAGATTTCCTTCCTCCGAAAATGTTATAGGATGTTAATTGCAATCATGTAATAACGGTTATGTCTGTAGTAACAGTAGTAATGACTTAGCCTTATAAGGCTTTAGTAATGACTTTAATCCTCTTAAAATACTCTAACAGTCATTATTCATTTAATATTTCTGGACCCCATCTACCACAGGAGGAAGCCTCATAATCAGTGTATGTTCCGGAATCAGAACCTGCCACACACTCACTGTGTGACCTTGAGCAGGTTCTAAACTCCCCTGCGCCATTTCCTGGTCCTGTCTATAAAATAGTAATAACAGTAGGACTGGAGTGAAGACTGAATGAGTTGATTCACGGAAAGCATTTACAAAACTACCTGGGACTATAAGTGTTCAATAAGCTGTCATTGCTTTCTATGACACATGCTGGTGAGTGTTTCAGATGGCCAAGGGAGTTATCAAAATAGAGTTTCTCTTATGAAGAATCACAAGTTATTGGGAGAAAATTAGATGGAATACAGATAATTCATACTATATTTTACCTGACAACTAAAAATTATATATATTTATGGTATACAATGCGATGTGTTAATATATATAGTCACTGTGGAAAAGCAAAATCAAGCTAACGATTTTGTTACCTCACATATTTGTCTTTTTGTAGTGAAAGCACTTAAAACTACTTTCACAGCAGTTTACAAGACATTGTTATCATTCATACAGTACATTGTTATGAATGATAATCACCATGTTGTAGGACAACTGTCTTGAGATTACTCCTCCTATCTAAATGAAATTCTGTATACTTTCACCACCGTTTCTCCATTCTCTTGTCTCATCAGACTCTCATAACTACTATTCTCCTTTCTGCTTCTATAAATTCAACTTTTTTAGATTTCACATGTAAGTGAGAGTGTTTATGCAGTACTTACCTTTCTGTGTCTGGCTTATATCACTTAATGTAATGTCCTCCAGATTTATTCACATTGTCACAAATAACAGGATGCCCCTTTTCATGGCTGAATAATATTCCATTGTGTATATATGCCACATTTTTTTTCCATTCATCTACTGATGGACACACAAGTCAACTCCAGTCTTAGCTATTGTGAGTAATGCTGCAATAAACACAAGAGGCAAATATCTCTTTGACATACGAATTTCATTTTAATTCATGTTATTTTTAAAGCAAACCTTCAAGAACTTGGTTATTTATCTTTGTACCTGATTTCACTATTTTACCCTCCCCCTACTAACAACGAAGTACTTAGAATAGTAGCCAGAATAAAGTGGGCACATCTAATAAATGTTTGCTAATATATGTATTATGCATCCAAAAAAAGATGCTCTTAAAATGCTGATAGAATTCGAAAGGAAAGACTATGTGCAGTGGGAAGAGTCAGAGGTGCCCTCTGGACGGCCGTAGAGGAGGCAGCATTTGTGCTGCACTCCGGTGACTCACTGAGATTTGATGTTATGTCACACGTCCTCGCAGCAGGGGAGGTAGGTAGCTTGATTCCAGTCTGCAGTTGATAGGTGATACTTTGCTGCAACAAAGCCTGAAGGTGAAGTGACCTGCTCAAGGTCACACCAGTGTGACCGTGGGCATCAGTGGGCTGGGAACTGAATGCTGCCAGCTTCTGCGCCAGCATCATCTGGTTGGGATGGCATAGACCCTGCAGCTTTACTGGCAGCTTGTTTAGCATGTCTGGCCCTCACTCTGGGTCTTCGGCTATAAACAGACTGACTACAGTTCCTCTCCCTAGCCTCTAAGCACCATTGCACACTCCACATTTGGGCATCTGCCTTGCAGCCGTCACTGGCAATGAAATTAAAGCTCAGCACAGAGCAGATGGACCATTTCCCCATCCTGGCAGGCACCCGTTAGGCTCGCCTACCGCATCCAGGAGATGCTAACACCAGCAGCAGAGGAAGGGAAGCAGGACCAACAGCTCTGAGAGCACCATTTCCATGAGCAGCGTCAGGAACTCCTCCACCTGGGGCCACAGTGGCCAGGAAACACACTGGGGCACCTGCATAGCAGGGGCACTCAACAAATGCCCCGTGAAGGAACCTGGCATTTTGAAAGTAGAAAGGCTTCGAGACAGCCAATGACAGTGAGAACTTCCTCACACTAACTGCAGTTTCACGGGATGTTTACTCTCAGTGGCACAGCACGCTGGGCTGGGAAGCACCATTGTCTTCTCAGGGCTGGCACTCCCAGCAGGGTTTCTGTTCCAACTTTTGTTTAAAGCTTAATGTAGAGTGGGAAAATGTATTTTGGTATCTTTCCTTTGGTTGAGGTCATTTTAAGAACAAAAATATTTTTAACCTCAGTGGAAGCATAGCCGCCATTTTGTATCAAGCAGTAAAACAAAATGTCAGTGTCACTGCTATGATATTTTTGGTTTTGCCTAAATTATTTCAAATATTGACTTGGGGCAGGCAATGAGATTATTTGGGTGGCAAATTTCTGCTATTTCCTGGGCTATGCAAAGGAGGCTCTCAGCGTTATTATTCCTTCACTTCTTTAAAAAGCTTTTGACTATTGGAAATTTGACAAGTTTAATTTCTGGGCATGGCTTTATCAACTACAATGCAACTATCTTCTGATTAAACCACAAATACCGTCGTCAAAACCAGGAACTTTTCAAAATTAGCCTCATGCCTAAGATATTATAGTTCAAGTCACCCAAGGCAGAAATAGAGAAAGAAATTACAGCAGATATAGAATGAGAAACACACAATGAAATGGGGAAGAATTTCAGACAATACCCAGTTGGGGTCACAGTCAGGCACTGCTGAGGAAGATGTAAATTATTACCAACTTTCTTGCTGAAAATTTAATATATTCATAAAATGGAATCAATATTATGCAGCCATTAAAATTATATGACAGAAATCAGTTCAACTGAAAAGATGAGCAAAGTGAAATGCTAAAATAGAAAAAGAAGAAATTATAAAATTGTGAAAAGCATGATTCCATGTTAATAAACTATACATATTAAAGGGTGTACATATAGTATATATTTTCCGTGTGTGTGTGTGTGTGTGTGTGAAAAGACAGAGAAAAGTATGCACGTGGGCAGTCAATTCTCATTATTTGCATTAGTCATGTTATATAAAGTCACAGGAACACTGAATTAGCCACTGTTCCTGTGGGAAGCAAAGAGTTAGGTTTCTGTGAGCCTGTGGTCACAATGTTTCTGTCAACCAGTCAACACAAAATCTTGTTTTATGTGTGTTTCTGTTTGAAATACCACTTAATATATATTTTTTACAAATAATTAATTATATGCATTATTTTCTTATAATAAAACACTGGTCAAGAACAGTTTAAAATGCTCCTGAACCTGGGTAAAATGAGTATCAATTTCTCTGACTTTCAGCCTCAGAACGCTGTCGCCCATTATGCCTGTTTTTAATCAGGCATCACCTCATGAACCCCAATTCAGCCATTTCTCCACCTTTTCCATAGCGTTATCAAGATGCTACTTCACACTTTCCAGAGCAACCTCACCTACAGGCACATATCAGCCAGTTGCTCTTTCTTTCTCTAGATATAACCTATGGTGGATTGCTTAGCATTGAGCCTAGAGTTAACAGCACTGTAACTCATGCTGAATGAGGCTTATCTGACACACGTATTTTCTCCGTAAGGCACATCACAGCTTTCTTGAGCTTAGAAACATTAGTCAGACTTCAGCACTACACTTGGGAACGATTTTAAACAGCAAAATTGCCAAGAAAAAGTGCAAAATGGGAGGAAGTGGCACTAAAATGACAATGAAAAAAAGCCTCTTGGAAGTATGTATATTTCAAAGCCCTTCCTCACCGCACCCATCCTTGCTAACCTCCCAGACTCTTCCAATGCATCTTTGCTCCTCCTTTCTCTTTAAATTTATTTCCTTCTGGTAAAATAAAATTTAGCTAAGATTAATAGGTATAAAGAGAAGCAAAACCAAAGAAAAAGAAGAGTTATCATCAAAAATTACCAGTGACAGTCGTGGTACACACACACACACACACACACACACACACATGCGCATACACACATATATAAATATACGTAAACCTCTTGGATGTGTGTGTGTGTGTGTGTATCCAAGAGGATATATATGTGTTTGTCTGTGTGTATATACATATATCCAAGAGATTTATACATATGTGTGTGTAACACAGTTTTCACTAGTAATTTTTGATGGTAACTCTTCTTTTTCTTTGGGTTTACTTCTCTTTGTACCTATCAGTCTTAGCTAAACTTTCTTTTACAAGAAAGAAATAAATTTATGGAGAAAGAAGGAACAGATGCATTGGAAGTGTGAGGGAGGTAAGCAAGGATGGGCGCAGTGAGGAAAGGCTTTGAAATTGGCCCAAAAAGCGGATGTCAGAACAAATGCCACCTCTAAAGAAAATGTTTATAATCAGCTTCTTCCTTAGAGTCAAGTAACAAATAGAAAAAATACATACAAGCGTTGGCCATTGAAGGAAAGAATAATTACAGAGGATATTTAGTGTTTACATTTTTACTGCTTATATCATTTTCTGATCAAAATGTTATCTAATAACTTGATTTATTAATAACAACAGGCACCACTTGCAATTCTGGGCTCTAGGGCCTTGGCATTAGGAAATTGGATAAGGTCTTTAATCCCTTGAATTCCATGAAAATGGGAAGGTGTAGGACCTTCGAGGTGGCACACCTTTAATTACCCACACACTGGAGTTGAGGTGTGGGCAGTCTCTCTGAGTCTGCGCTAACTCTGAGTCTGAATGAACTTTAAAGAAAATCTCTAGGTTTAGACAAAGAGGCCAGAAGCGAATGGTGGTGAGCGACGTGCTCTGACTCCCATCCTCTTCTCAGTGTCTCAGGAGGCTTCCTGCAGTGCCCGTGCAACAGTAGTCCTGTGCATTCTTCTCAGGACGTCACTGGAACAAGCAACAGAAATCCAGTGTTATTTCTTAAAGCCCAGAAGAAATAGAATTATATCTCTTCCATGTAACACCATTTCCCCATAAATCTTTCTTAACAGACACTATTTATCCAAATCGATACTTCCTTGCAGTGTAGCCACATCCATTAGTCCCAGCCCGGAGGTGGCAAAACAGAAGATAGGTTTTCATGTGGTAAGGACTGTTGAACGGCAACACTGCTTGTCATTTGCCTTTTAGTGCCCAGTACAGAGCAGCTGCGTCCCTGATCTCGAATGCAATTCCTCCCACCCATAAAGAGTGGAAAGTGCTGTGCAACAGTAGAGAGACCTTTATGTTCATGCTCTTATTCAGCAATTTTTCTTGTCAAGAGCCTCGTAGCTGCTGGGAATTATGCCAAGCACTGAGGAAGAGCCATAAAACTATACACAGGGTCCCTAATGTCATGCAGTGACCCTTTGGTTGAAGGAGATACACAACAAACAAACAAACACACAAAGTAATTTCAGATTGTGAGGACCGTGAAGAAAAAATGTTAAGAAGAGAAAGTAACAGGAAGGAAAAGGAAAAGCAGGTGAAGCTCTTAGAGAGCGGGCTCATACAAAGCGTTCCTGGGGACGTGCTGCTTAGCTGAACACAGGAAGGTGAGAAGAATCCAGCCATCCCATGAGTGGGGAGTGGAACGTTCCAGAACATGAGAACAGTATATGCAAACTCCCTGAGAAGACACGGCATGTCCCGTGTTGCTCGTTCACAGTGAGAGGGGAGAACAACACAGCCATGTTAGAACGTGCAGGGCCTGTGGGGATTCAGACTTCAAGAATGGAAATCTACCAATAGATTTAAAGCAAGGGAATCCCTGATATAATTTCCCATTTTAAAATGCCTCTTCATCTGCTGCAGGGTGTAGAACGTAAGGGAACAGTCAGGAAAAAAATAATGCCAGCAATGAGGCCGTAACTGAGATCTAGATGAGAGAAAGGCTGACACTTAAACTGGGTGGCAGTGGTCGCAGTGAAGAGAAATGAACAGTTCATGGAGATACACTGGATGTAGAAGCAACAGAGCATGGAGATTTCTGGATTTAGGAAAGCATGATGGAATGGAGAAAGAAATTAAATGTTATTATGAAATTTTAGGCTTGGAAAAGCTGAGTAGGTTGGGTGATCACTTTACTGGGTTGGAAAAAAAATAGGAATGAGTACCTGTCAGGAAAGTGATCTAGAGTCCTGCTGGGGTGTGTCAAGTTGTGGATGTCTAATAGATACTCAAGTCGTGTCAGGAAGAAGTATATGTGAGTCTAGAGTTCAGGGGACAAATCCAGAGATATAAATGTGGAAGCCACTTGGCAATTGGTGATAATGAAAGCCATGGAACTGGATGAGGTAATACAAGAAGGAGGGCTGTATAGATTTGTGGTGGAAAAGGCAAGGGGTCAGTTAACGAACTGAAAACTGTGGGAGGTTTGACAAGAGAGGTGAAGATATGAATTACCTGTTTCAAAGAGAGAAATCAAACTCATCAGAGCTGGAGGAGGTGGCTAAGCACCGTTTGAGATGCAGAGTCATCCTTCAACGTGAAGCCAGGAAGTCGGGCTTTGTGATTTTCCTCAGCAAAGGTTGGCGGCTGCTGCGCAGGAGCAGAAAGGTCGATGGTTGTTTTCACCAAAGGGTGGGGTTCAGTCAGACAAGGATAATGAAGGGAAATGAGGGAAAGGTATTAAGCAGGGATTACAGGAGAGGGAATATAGGAAAGGACTATGAAATCTACTTAGATGAGGAGAAAAGCAAAGAGAGGAAGTGAGAAGTGATGGATAATGAAAAGTAGCTGTGACATTGGGCTAGAAGACTCAGTAAGATTGAAAAGCTACTGCACAGAGAATGTTAGAATAAACAAGCTTCAAATGAATGCTGCTGACCAGGAGGAGGATGTTGAAAATCAAGATTTCTGAGCTGGTGCAGATACCAGTGATGTTACAATTTATGGTATGACCATGGGAGATGGTGGTTAGGTGGAGGTAAAATTTAGATCATGTCTTTTGATACTCAGCAGTTTCTTGTGAGAGAATCAAACCAACACAGCACTGTGGAGTGGTAGAATAAATATTCTATTTGGAAGTAGAAATCCACAGGATGTTATACTTCTGTCATTCACAAGTAGCATGCCTTGGAAAAGCCTTCAGTGTCTGTTTCATGACCTGAAAAAAATGGGACTAACAATGACTAAGTTAAAATTCACAGGATTTTTGTCATTATTAAACAGAGTGATGAATTTCAAACTCATTTTAAAGCAGAAAGCCACTAAACAATGCAAGCCATAATCAGGATTGTTTTATAGGCAAGAAACAAGGCTCAAGAAAACAAAATATGCATGGTTAGATGGTAAATGAAGGGCTCGGAATTAAACCCTTTGATTTGATTCATCATCTGTTGCTCTTTCTACTGCACCATCTACAATTCTGTCAAACATAAAGTCTACATCTCATTATTAAAAACAAATAACTTTGCACATTTTGGTCTTTGTGCAAATACATTTATTATAACAAGAAACGTGGTGGCACACTGAATTATAAACTGATTTTTCATGACTTGTCACCCAAAAATCAGAAATTCTTCATAGCATATGATTACAACATATGACATGCATACACCTCATTTTTTGGTCAATGATGAACTGCATATAGGACAGTGGTCTCATAAGGTTATAATATGGTATTTTCACTCTACCTTTACTACCTTTAAATATACAAATACTTATCATTGTGTTACAATTGCCTGTGGTGCTCAGCATAGGAACAAACGATTCATGTTTGTAGCCTAGCAGCAACAGGCTGTATGTATACAGTAGAAGTGTGTCATAGGGAGGCCGTCTAGTTTGTGTAAAATACATTCGGCATTGCCCACAGGGCAAAATCAACACATTCCTCAGAACCAAGTCATTAAGAACCACATGTGTGTACTTCCTTGAGTTGAAGAATGAGACTCAGAACACTCGGCGTTGTGAGTATTAATGCCCAGGGCAGATCCTTATAAGACGTGTGATTGCGGGAACAAAGCACATCATGAACACTGGAAAGTTTACGTTTGCATTACCCAGAGTGACATGCATATACAGAAACCAAACTTTGTCCAAAACAGTAAAATACAATCTCTCTCCTGGCCCAGAGCACCGTATTAGTCGCAGAACAAAATGGAAGGAGTTAGAAGGAAAGGGTATTTAAATAGCTATTTAAGTCACTCAGGTAACTGAACTAATACAAGTAAAGTATAATACTTCGTGTGACTCTATGAAAACAAATCAACGAGAACAATAAACTAAATTGAGAAAAAGGAAAAAATGTAGTATATGTATTACTCTTCTTTGATGTCTAGAATGAATAATGTAGTGTGGGATTCTTGATTAAATTACAGTGTGAACACATCCGAGCTAAATTGTACACTACTGCTCACAAATTATCCTTCGCTAATGGTGCTGTGTAATGTTATAAAGTAGGCACCAAAAAAATAAAAGAGGCATTTGAGCCTGGGCATGGCTCTTCCTTCCCCAAAGGGCATTCTTGCAGCGACTACGCCTCACACACGTGTTATCAACCACACACTAGAGAAAGATGCCTGTCACCGGTCAATGATTACAGACCCCTCTTCAGATACGGGTGAGTGTCTGCGAGAACACTGGCTCCTTCTCAGTTTTGTAAAATAAAACCGCCTTCCATTTCTAGTTGACTCTTCACTTTCTCCCTTTTCTTCATTTTCTTAAAGAGAGCCTGAGACCAGATTTTTAAAGGCTGTTTACTTCAGTAAGCGTGAGTTGTGACCTTCTACACAATCTGTCACTAATTCTTCCACAACCCCATTAACTTCCTCAGCAAATGCCTAAGTTGGGATTCTAGATCAGTTCTGCTGGAATTTGTATGTGTGCGTGTGGGTGTGTGTGCACATGTGTGCACGTGTGTACCCGTGTGTGCACGTGCGTGTGCACGTCCACACGTGTGTGCGTTGGAGGAACAAGACCAAAACCCTACACTTTCTGGTTTTGTACAAGGCAATGCTTTTATTAATCACGTGTCTGGTCCCCTAGTATGTATAACTCCTTAAAATGGCTGTTCTGAACATCTTCCTGTTTATCAAGCCCTCGAGTCCATGTCTACTCTCCTCATATTTAATTAACTGCCTTTTCTCCTACTTCTACCAAGAAGACAGTGATTGTAAGATATTAACTATCTTATCTCTCCTACTCCAAATACCCTAGGGTCGACTTTCCTCTGTTCCTTTGACTTTTCTTCCTTCTTAATCTATGTCCTTCTTTCTTCCCTGAGACACCATGCCTACAATATAACCAGATGCTTTCTGCCCCTCTACATCTCCATTCCTCTTTGCCTGTCCAAGTCTTGTTGAATAAAAAGACCCATCTCAAATCCCACTTCCCATTGGAAGCCTTCCCTTACCTCCCAGAAA
Organism: Leontopithecus rosalia; assembly: GCA_028533165.1. Lineage (NCBI taxonomy): Eukaryota > Metazoa > Chordata > Mammalia > Primates > Cebidae > Leontopithecus > Leontopithecus rosalia. The sequence continues at coordinate 1,485,745 of CM052662.1, forward strand.
AAAACAGATACATCCCTCTTCCAGATTCCCATCACAAGTTTTATTTTTATTTTTGTTTTGAGATAGGGTCTTGCTGTGTCACCCAGGCTGGAGTGTAGTATATAGCACCTTTATAGCTCCCTATAACCTCAAATTCCTGGGCTCAAGAAATCCTCCTGCCTTGGCCTCCCAAGTAGCTAAAACTAGACGTGCATACCACCACGCCTGGTTATTTTTTTATTTTTTTATGGTGACGGGGTCTCACTGTGTTGCCCAGGCTGATCTCAAACTCCTGGCCTCAAGTGATCCTCTTGCTTCTGTCCCAAAGCGCTGGGACTCCAGGCATCAGCCACCCTGCTCAGCCCAAAAATATTTTTCATATGTGTGATTTGGCAGTTAACCTAATTCTGCCTTGTGGCAACTGCATAATTATCTTGACTTGCTGTTTTATTTTCCTATTTTGTTACTTATGTTGTACGTATTTCTGATATGTCCCTCCGACTAGCTTTGAAGTGTTTTAAAGGAAGACATTGTAGCAAACATCTCTTTTCACAATTTATTAAAAATGCATAGAATTATTCACTTGATTCAATATGTGGACATTAGATGTAATGTCAAATAAAAACATAAGTGGCTTTAAAAGAATATCATGATATTGATATAATTTTAGGGCATAATTTAACAACTTGCCTACCCTCAAAGCCACAGTTCTGCTTCTAAATGTTTACCCTAAGGAAATGCTCACATGTGTGTGCCGGGAAACAATGCATCATTGCTTGTCATCCTGAAAAATTGGAAACAGTCTAAGGCAATAGTTCTCAATATGTGGGTTGCCCTCCAGGGGATATTTGGAAATGTCTGGACATATTTTCCGATAGTCATAATTGATGTTACTGGCATCCAGTGACTAGAGGCCAGAGAGGGTATTACATACTCTATGATGCACAGAACAATCCCCATCTGGTTCAAAATGTGAGTAAAGCTGTGTTCAGGGACACTGATCTAACTGTGCATCAGCAGATAAGCAACTGTCTTATGTTTATTCAAAGGAATAACATGAAAGCACATGAAACTATGTGTATCAGAATAGGTAAATCTTGAAGCACAATGTTGAGTGAAACCAGAATGTGGTGAAATAATACACACAAATGGTCCGAGTGTTTGTATATTCAAGAAACACTCAAAGCCACGTATATACAGAACATGAACTGGAAAGTATGAATCAAATTCAGGATTTGGGGTTGCTTCAAGGCTGGGAGGGAGAGGAATGGACTGAGGGAGGATAGCTGACATAGATTTCAACTTTAAGATATTCCTTTATATTTAAAAAAATCAACCAATATTCCAGGGAGCCCAAATAAATCTGCTCCATCTTGTGGTTAGTGTTAGCAAGACGCTGTCGCGAAAGGAAACACTAATCAAACTGCTAAAAACTGTATGTGTGAAACACTCAGAAGAATGTCAAAGGCAGGAGCCTATTGTACCACGAGAGGCCCCAGACAGTTTCCTTATTCATCTACCGCCCCTTTGCGTGGGGCTATCTGAGGTCAGGTGCTACAGCTGTACAGCTGTAACCTCGGTCCCCCTCCAGCTTCTCCCTTGCCTCACTCACGTGTCTCATTCAAGGCCAACCTGATGTCCACAACCCACGGCTGAGGGTTTACGGAGATTGGTGGTTCTTCGGCCATGGATGAATCTACACACACACTCTCTACGGGGCCAATCCACTGGAAAGGACTTTTGCCGAGACACTTCCTCCTTTGATCTGATCATCTGCGTCACCACAGGCTGTTGTGCTTGCATTGGGCTGATACCCACATTGGTTCTTGCCCAGTTTTTTTCCAAGGAATGGTGTCTTCCCCCACTACGTACTATGTGCAGATAGGAATTTAAGTGAAGGTGGATTCCCCCAGAACAATTTATTCAAAGATAATTTTAGCAAGTATGTACTAGGCACTTGCTCTGCTCCTGGACATAGTCTTGATGCCTGGTCCATCTGCGGCTCCACTCCTGTGTCAGCATCTCTTCTAAGCTCAGTTTCCCCTGATGCCTGTGCGGCTGGAGCTAATGCGTTCATGCCTGACCCTACTTCCCCTCCTTCCCCACTGACTTCATAAGACTTCATCCCAGCCCATTACACTCCCCATCATATTCTCCATCTTACAAATTGCAGCACCTTCAAGTATTTTAAAGCATCAGAGCAAGTGAAGACTATACACTGTACTCTAAATGATAGTCTCAAATCAGAGAAAGGGTTTGAAGAAAATATGTATCAGTTCTGTTTTGTTTTTTGTTTTTTGAGACAGAGTCTCACTCTATTGCCCAGGCTGGAGTGCAATGGTGTGATTTCGGCTCACTGCAACCTCTGCCTCCCAGGTTCAAGTGATTCTTCTGGCTTAGCCTCCTGAGTAACTGGGATTATAGGCATGCACCACCATGCCCAGCTGTTTTATACTTTTAGTAGAAATGGAGTTTCACCATGTTGGCCAAGCTGGTCTCGAATTTCTGATCTCGTGATCCGCCTGCCTCTGCCTCCCAAAGTCCTGGATATTTGTCCTTTCTATAATACACACTATATAAAGTAAAACCTGACACAGTTTTCTTGGCTAGCAGAAATAGAATGAAAAGCACTGCAGAGGTATGGATTTCTAAAGTTCAAGATGCCTCGCTGTCAGGACACCTGCTTTGCCATTTCACTTCCCTAAACGAGCCCCGCCCATTTCTAGGGAGAAGAAACATGCAATCACTTCTCAGGCAGATCTGCATTTTCACCACATAGATCTTACTGACCCATGTCTTATTTCCCCCGCATAACAATAAAAGTAATAAAAAAGAGCCACATACACATTTCACAGAGCAAACAAAACACCAAGACATACTCATCAATTCGGTGTATCTAATTTTCACTTTTCCTTTAGTTTCACGTGAGTGAAATCTGAAAGGAAGAATACCCCATGATGTACTAACATTGTGCAGTGAAGTGATAGCATTGTCCATGTCACCCAGAGAAGCTGTCTAAAGTTCAAAGCAAAACAAAGCCAGCAAGCCCAGCCCAAGCCCTCCTCTGAGGAAAAAGCACTTACATTGACGCCATCTACTGAAAGTTCACCTGCCACTTGAAGCGGAAGACACTTTCCCTTTCCTAACCACGCCTTCTTTTATTGACTATCAATTTAGCTTGTCGATCATGGTGTGCATGGTCTCTGATTTACCTCAAATTCACTGGAACCATTTGATGTTTTGGCCATTATTTTGCCATTAAAGTATATATGGTGTAAATGGATTTTCAGGTTCACTGAGAGTACAAAAAGCTTTCACGTCTTAATGAAAGTGTGTTCTCTCATGTCTTCTGGTTTGTGCCTGCATAACCAGTCCTTGCACCAGGACAGGGTAACACGGGAAACACCAGCACCCCTCAGCTGGGGTGGGGTAAGAGGGGGGTCTGGCCCAGCTGTTGACAGTAAAAGATGGCACAGTTTGTTCAAGGCATGAGATCCATCATATGGTCAAAATAACAACTACTGCAGAGAGGCAAAGAATCCTATCAGTAGGGACCCCAAAAGGTGAGCAGAGGATAAGAATTGCAAATCCATTAACAATATTCCAGAACAAGAAGGCAGGAAGTATAAAAATACTTGATTTCATAAAAATGTTGATTCTCCCCAAATTAATTAAAAAATTCAGAGAAATTCCAATCAAGATCCTAAGAGGATTTTTAAACTTATAAATGAGACAAATTGTTTCTAACATTTATCTGGAAGAATAAGTGCTGAAGAATAGCCAATCAATTTTTATGAGAATACAGTTATAATCCTGGTCTAGTCTTGGCATATATTAAAATGAGACATAAAGCTACAGCAATCAAAAGTTTGCGGATGTCGGAACATGCAAATTATATAAATAAATGAGTAAAATTTAGAAACAGATCTATGTACTACATAGGAATGTAGTCTCCAGTAAATTAGCTCTTAACAGAAAAAACATGTCTGTAACTCGGTCAGTCGTTTATATAATTTATTGTCCAAATCAGAAAAATTTGAGAGTAAAAAGGAATGCCAATGGGATGACAAAATGACAGCCAAATATTGAACTGTCGTATGCAAAGCTTGACACACGGTCACGTAGTTACCGACGGGGTCATTTCTGCATCATGTGTAGGTCCTCATTTCACTCTCAGAGCCAGTTCAGTTGCTAAAGTCTACAGTTGCCCAAGTTACACAGCCTGGTCTCCAGGCAAGTGCTCAAGAGCCAAGCTTCAGGCTCTGAGAGAGGCTATGTCTTGAATAAGCCTCAGACATGGTCAGAAGATAATATCTAGGTCACATCTACAGGAATCTGACCACAATCAAGGCAGAGCTCTAGTTTCAATGACTTGAAATACAAGAGACAGGAGCTTCAGGTTACCCTGATGTTGACCACCAGAATGCAGATCAAGATGGGCTGCCTGAGGTTCAGCGAGAACAGAAGAGGAGGGCCATGTGTAGTATTGTATGGAGGCCAGGAAACAGGACCCAGCAGAGTCTCCACTGTTGCCTACTTCATGAGTGTCACAAATTTTTAGGGAAATTCTTGAGACAAATTGGCCATGATTTTTACCAACATAAAAAAGCAAACTACATAAAATGATTCTCAGTAAGAAAGCTTCAAAAGTTAAAATCAGATAAAATATGTGAAAATGGTGCAGAGGGCTGCCAAGAACTCTGATAGAGTCCGTACACATTTTGCTATCACTGAAAATTACATAAAACATTTATTGCTGGACACTTTACATAAATTAACTCATTTAACCACAGCCATCACCCAAGCTGTTAGCTTCATCTAAGAGAAACGCTGAGGTTTCCAGGAAAGGTACCTCACATCCTGGCTATTTGGCAGAGTCAGAACTCAAGTCTTTTTCACTCTTAACCTTTATGTCTTGTTGGTATGGGGATTAATTTGGGGATCAATGAATACAGATGCCTGCCAGCATGGGATATGTTCAACAGATACTCTTGGGGAAAACGATCCCACAAAATCTAGTCCCATTATGCTTCAGTTCTGAACAAAATACTCATTAAATTATAATTATCTGGTGTACCTGATAACGCAAAAATCACAAAATCAATCTTAGAATAGTCCTTGACTCTTCTTTTTCTCACACACTCTACAATCAAACCCTGTCAGCCCAATCTTCAAAACAGATTCAGCATCCCCACTGCCATCCTGCCGCCCCGCAGGGTCACCATTCTCTGTCCTGACTCTTTCTAAAGACGACTTCAAAATAGGTCTCTCTGCTCCAACTCTTGCCCCTGCAAGGGCTCAACCCACCAGCCAAAAGGACTCCATGACAAGATCATGCCCATGAGACGCTCAAACCCCCACAGCAACTTTCCACCCCACTTCGGGCAAAAGACAAGTCCAGGATGTGCCTACAGGCCTTCCGTTATCTGGCTTCCTGTGGACTTTCTTTTTTTCTTTCTTTCTTTCTATTTTTCTAAGACACAGGGTCTCACTCTGTTGCCCAGGCTGGAGTGCTGTGGCACAATCATAGCTCATGGCAGCCTCAATCTCCTGTGCTCCAGTGACCCTCCCAACCTTGGCCTCCCAAAGCACTGGAATTATAGGCATAAGCCATGGCTACCAGCTCTCTACTCACTTTCTAAAGCACCTCTTCGACTTCCACACTTCTCACCTGGCTTCAGCCACACTAGCTTCTTTGCTGTTCTTCAAAAACAATAAGTACATTATCACCTTTGGTCTATATTTGCCATTCTCCTGCCTTGAATGTGATATCTTCTACTTGCTTACCTCACGACCAGATCCAGCCCTCCTTACCTCACAGCCAGATCCCAGACCTCCTTACCTCATGGCCAGATCCCAGACCTCCTTACCTCATGGCCAGATCCCAGACCTCCTTACCTCATGGCCAGATCCATTATTTCTTTATCTCATGGCCAGATTCCCTACCTCTTTATCTCATAGCTAAATTTCTTACCTCCTTACCTCATGGAGAGATCCCTTACCTCATGACCAGATCCCCTACCTCCTTACTTCATTGCTAAATTTCTTACCTACTCACCCCATAACTAAATTCCTTACTCACCTCTGGCTAAATCCTTTACATCCTTCAGGTCCTCATCAAAATGTCAGTTTATTAGTATCTTCCTCCCACAGTATCTTCTTACCCTGGATAATATTCTCCAAGGCATTATCACCAGCCAACATGATATATATACAGCCTTATCTCTTTATCCCACTTGAATGTATTAGCTTGAACCATATGAAATTGCCTTCTATATACGTAAAAAAAGATCAAATGTCAATAATTTCATTTTGTTTAACTTAGCAAAAGATATGGTTTGGCTGTGTCACCACCCAAATCTCTTCTTGAATTGTTATCTGTTGGTGTCATGGGAGGAACCTGGTGGGATGCAATTGAATTATGGGTTGGGTCTTTTCTGTGCTGTTCTCGTGATAGTGAATAAGTCTCACAAGATCTGATGGTTTTAAAAAACATGGGTTTCCCTGCACAAACTCTCTTGTCTGCCACCATGTGAGACGTGCCTTTCACCTTCTGCCTTGATTGTGAGGCCTCCCCAGCCAGGCAGAACTGTGAGTCCAACAAACCTCTTCTTTTTTTGGAAATTGCCAGTCTCACATATGTCTTCAGCAACAGTGTGAAAATGTACTAATACAGTAGCTTTAAAATGATCTGTTTTATACACTGCTAAATATCCTAACACAGATAAAGTGCCTTGCTTATAACAGGTATTCAATAAATAGTTGTTTTAAAATGACTTTTTTGGTACAAGTTTTAAAGAATATAGGAGTAGGCAGACGTCTTGTCTAACTGCTGGTGATCAATTAATTAATTTCCATCTCAGCTCAGTGTAGTCCTTAACTATCACATCTTATACCCGATCAGGGAATTAGCTCAACCTGAACCGCCCTTGTGATTTTTCTGGACTCAAAGCTAGTGGTGTTCATTCTACTTGACTCTGTCACTTCAAAGACTTCAAAGCTCTGAGTTTTTCCTGTTGACAGTTTCAAAAAAGAAGTTATCTATTACTTTTTGCTCTTGGATCCCCCTATATATTCCACACTTTGAAAGGGAAATCTGGCATGGACTAGGGCATTCTGGGGTCCCTGGCAGGCTGTTCCCAGATCACACAGTCATGGCAACTCTTTACTGATATATATTTATACTGAAATATATATATTTATATATATGTACACACACACACACACACACACACACATACACATACACTTTAAGTTCTGGGGTACATACATAGAACATGCAGGTTTATTACATAGGTATACACGTGCCATGGTGTTTTGCTGAATCCATCACCCCATCATCTACATTAGGTATTTCGCTTTCCTAATGCTATCCCTCCCCTTGCCACCCAGCCCCCGACAGGCCCAGGTTTGTGATGTTGCCCTCCCTGGGTCCATATGTTCTCATTGTTCAACACCCACTTATGAGTGAGAACATGCTGTGTTTGGTTTTCTGTTCTTGTTTTCTGACAATAATGGTTTCCAGCTTTATCCACATCCCTGCAAAGAACATGAACTCATCATTTTTTATGGCTGCATAGTATTCCATGTTATATATGTTCCACATTTTCTGGATAACAGTCTATATAGTAGAATGATTATAGTCCTTTGGGTATATACCCAGTAATGGGATTGCTAGGTCAAATGATATTTCTAGTTCTAGATCCTTGAGGAATTGCCACACTGTCTTCCACAATGGTTGAACTAATTTATACTCCCACCAACAGTGTAAAAGTGTTCCTATTTCTCCACATCCTCTCCTGTGTCTGTTTCCTGATTTTTTAATGATTGGCATTCTAACTGGAGTGAGATGGTATCTCATTATGGTTTTGATTTGCATTTCTCTAATGACCAGAGATGATGAGCTTTTTTTATATGTTTATTGGCTGCATAAATGTCTTCTTTTGAAAGTGCCTGTTCACATCCTTTGCCCACTTTTTGATGGGGTTGTTTTTTTCTTGTAAATTTGTTTAAGTTCTTTGTAGATTCTGGATATTAGCCCTTTGTCAGACAGGTAGATTGCAAAAAATTTTTGCCCATTTTGTTGGTTGCCAGTTCACTCTAATGATAGTTTCTTTTACTATGCAGGAGGGAGCTCTTTAATTAGATTCTTTTGTCTATTTTGGCTTTTGCTGCCATTGCTTTTGGTGTTTTAGTCATGAAGTCCTTGGCGTGCCTATACCCTGAATGGGATTCCCTAAGTTTTCTTCTAGGGTTTTTATGGTATTGGATCTTATGTTTAAATCTTTAATCCATTTGGAGTTAATTTTTGTATAAGGTATAAGGAAGGAGTCCAGTTTCAGCTTTCTACATATGGCCAGCCAGTTTTCCTAACACCATGTTCTGTCAAATCTATTTTTAACAGACTGGGACACCATAACACAGAGAAGATAATCATTATTGGAATGCAATGAGGAGAATGTATATATCTTGGGAATTACCATATATGCATGTTCACCTCTTTCTCCTCACTTTTCCCACGAACTCAGACTCCAGATCCCTATTCCTTTTTGGGACTCCAGAAACTCACCAGCGGTATTATTCCAAAAATTTATGATACCTCCTTTTCTCTTGCTAATATAATTGCCCATCTGCAATTATAGATATAGCATCAAGACCCACGTTCCACCAGTATCAGGCTGGTGAGTAAGTTTTATCACATGAATGGAGGAGGGGCATTCGACCATACCATTTACAGTCCTACTTTTCATGTCTACACCTTTCTTCAGACTGAACCTTGGGAAGATATAAGGTAAAAAAAAAAAAAGAAGAAGAACAGGATAGAAAACATATCTATAGAGCCTTTTCTATGTCTCAGGTTCCTTTTCCTTATATTGCCTTGTTTCAGTCTCATGGTTTTGGGGAATCTGTTACATCAGGAATAGATGAATAAGAAAATACTTGAAGTCAAGGAATTAGGTGGTCTTAGACAGTGGCTGTGTGGGAAGTTACATGGAAACAGGCTCTGACCCACCACAGAGGGGGCTGTGAGTGCTCTACTCTCATTTGTATTCCAGCAGAACTGCAGACATTCCTGGCCAGACCTGCTTAATGGAAGCCAGGAAAAGCACACACTGAGGGGGCCCCGTTCTCGACTGTAATGAAGGCAAAAGTGTTAGGCTTGCCAAGGAACGCTTCTGGGAAGTTCAGAAACTTCCTTTTTCTCCATTTAAACTTGAAATGACTTGACTATCCTTCTTTCCTCCATTGTAATTTAGGAGATATCCAATATGAGCAGACAGTAGGAACAATAGCTCTCAATTGTACCAAGAGTTTTAAATATCATTTTAACACTTAGTACAATGCTAAATATTATGCATTGCTTTTATCTAATATCTCGGTATTTTCCTCGTTGCTTTGACCTTAGTTTTGACTAGAAGCTCTTCTTTGAGGTAGCAAAAGCATTCAGCTTCCAGAGGTTATCAAGCCTCCCAGAACCATCTTTACACAAATGCAGGTATTAATATGTGAGATAAAGAAAGTGAACAGATTCACTTTCTTTATGCCACATGATATTAATATCCTCATTCCAGAAACACTTCTAAAGTTCAAGGACATATTGTAGCAATTTGACTTTCTGGAGCAAGAACTAATAAATGATTCACACAAAAATAAGAACGCTATTAAAAATTGTCAAGTCTACCAATTAATATTTGCCACCGAATCATCAAGTACATCATTGTTTTTAAACACTTGGTTTAAAACATATGAAAAATATGAAAAACATATGAAAAAATGCTCATCATCACTGGTCATTAGAGAGATGCAAATCAAAACCACATTGAGATACCATCTCATGCAAGTTAGAATGGCGTTCATTAAAAAAATCTGGAGACAACAGATGCTGGAGAGGATGTGGAGAAATAGGAACACTTTTACACTGCTGGTGGGAGTGTAAATTAGTTCAACCATTGTGGAGGACAGTGTGGCGATTCCTCAAGGACCTAGAAATAGAAATTCCATTTGACCCAGCAATCCCATTACTGGGTATATATCCAAAGGACTATAAATCATTCTACT
>CM052662.1:1501671-1594037 GCA_028533165.1 Leontopithecus rosalia
CCTTCCTTCCCTTCCCTCCCTCCCTCCCTCCCTTCCTCCCTTCCTCTCTTCCTTCCTTCATCCCTTCCTTCTTCCCTCCCTTCCTCCTTCCCTCCCTTCCTGCCTTCCTCCTTTCCTCCCCCCCCAAAAAAAAAGAAAAAAAAGAGTAAACCAGAAGAATCGTACTGGCATAAATGAAAATTAAGGAGAACAAGGGAGAACATGACTTTTTCTTTACAGGTTGTAAATTAGAATTTGAAAAAGTTCAAACATCATAGTCAATATGTCCTTCAAGTTACATTGAATTTATAGAGTCTTTCTCCATTTTGACTTTTCAGTTTATTTATTAAAGGTTCCACTTTGTACTGTAGAGTTTCTTAGTATCAGTTTTGATGACTAACCCCCACAATATTTTAAAACATATTCCTCTGTCCTCTTTACGTTCTGTAAATTGTTCATAGGATCTAAGGGATTAATTATATTGAGGTTGAGGGTTTTATTTGCAAGACTAAATCATAATTGATATTGCAGTTGTTCTCTTTTTGATGATAAAAATCATTCACGATCACGGTCTCAGTACATTAACCCACTAAGAGTTGCGAAGTGATGACAGTTTAATTCTACTATCCCATCCTCATTAGCCAGGTTAAACACCTCTCCAAAAAGAAAAAAGAAAAAACTTTACTTCACCTGCTATTCAGTTTCCCGGTGCTCTAGTTAATATAAGAAATATAGGATAAATGATAAACTCTTTTCCTGTACTTACCAGGTTTCAATATAATACGCTGATTCTCAAGCATCTTCTAATGGTGACCAATTAGTTTAAAAAACATAATAGCACCATGAAATTCTGGGTTAAATACATTTGCTGCGTTTCTGTCCATTTCAGTTGTTGTCCTAATTGATGCTTAGATTGCCCTTTCTCTGCTCCATCTTCAGGTTGACCCCCAAGCTCTTTTGAAGCAAATCTGATAGTCTTTAGATGCCCCGCTATCTAGTATAATTCATCTTCCATATTTCCTGCCCCACACCTGGAATCAGCCTTCTCCCTAAGGAGTCTTTATTCCTTTTAGGGACAATGCTGGCATTTTCTCCAACAATCTTAATCCATCTGGATGCCAATTGCATTTCTCACTTCACCCCAACCCCATGACTCCCAGTTGAGATTCAGGGATGCAATGAGGGATGGACAGATCCTCATGAATGTGGTGACAAGTCGGTTTAGGCTCAAAGATGGCTGAAGCCCAGGGACACCTGCAACATAACAGCTTGGTAGAAAGAATAAAAAACTGGTATTATAATTTGAAACAGCTATTTTGACATAGCCATAGCAAAATGTTCTGCTGTAAGGCAAGTCAACCAGTCAGGAGACAAGTGGAGTATTTCAGGAAAAGCAAGGTGATAGGTATTGGGGTCAAACTAACTTGGGTTTGAATCCCAGATCGACACTTAAACATTTGCATGACCTTGGACAACTCACTTAACCTCCCTAAGCCTCAGCATCCTCATTCATAAAATGGGGTGGTAATAACATATCTGACAGGGCTGTCAATGTAATACACATAAAACATAAGACCTATTACATAGCAAGTGCTCAATAAATAAAAATAGCAATTATTTTTGACACTTTGTTATTGTTGCTAAAATTGATATAATGACAGAGGGCAGACTAAAGCAGCAGCCACAGATGACTACTGATGTGATTGGTCTGCATTGAAAAGGGCTGTGAGTATAAAATATGCACTGAATTCCAAAGCCTTGGTGAAAGTAATGTAAATTATACCATTAATTTTTTTAATTTTTGTTACGTGATTAAATGATAATATTTGGGGCATATTGGGTTAAATAAAATATATTATTAGAATTAATTTTTCTGTTTCTTTTATCATTTTAACATAATGCTAGAAAATTTAAAATTACATATGTGCTTCACATTCTGCTTCTCCTGGATAGTGCTTCTCTAGCAATATTAAGAAGATATTTTTGTTTAGTTTTGTTTACAGTGAAGGGGACCAAATGAATTAAGAATATATTATAAGCAAGGGTTTGGTGGCTGCTGGGATGAGGGGTGAGGAACAGGGAGGAGTAAGGGACCTCCTCTAGGTTTCAGGCCTGCATCATTTCTTTCATGGAGCCCATGAACCTGCACCTTCTAACATGAAGCCACTTTTAATAACTGCTTCTTAACAGACTGATGTCTATTTTCCCATGAAAACAACTATCTGTATTGGCTGATTTTCCCTGTGTGCAAAGAGGCAGTTCTTCTGGGTCTTGATAGCAGATGTTGGACAAAGTGACCAAATCTGTTCTTTTGGGAGAAATAATTTATATTTATTAGAACCTATCATGTTCCAGACATTGAACTTGTCTTTTTGCTTCATGGCAAAACACTTGCTGAAGGCAGCTATTACAACCTTCATTTCATAGCTAAAGACACTGAGATTCAGAGGTTAATTAGCTAACCCCATGTCATGTAGCAAGGAAGGAGCAGAAGTGAGAGGTAAAGCAAGGCCAGCTGCCTTCTTGATCCATGCTTGCCCTCTGTAAACTGGGTTGCCTTTCAGGCGTGTATGTGTGGATTGAAGAACTCGGACCCTAAATTCTGTCCGTCACTCATCTAAAGTGGTTTCTCCCAGTCCCCTGGGTTCTAAGTCCCTAATTCAGAACTCAAGATTCTATATGCTACAAAACATAGGCGATGCAAGCTCTTAAACTATTCTAAGTTATTTATGGTATTTACAGAGCTTCCTCGGCACCTGAGTCATCCTATCAAACATTTTCCAGGCAATTCTGAAAGCATAGATTTTTTAAAAGAATAAGTATCTAATTTAATATTTCTCAAGAGTCTTTCACCATAGAATCCAAGCAATTTGACCTGATCTGGTTTTTCTTTGACCCATAGCCATTTAAAGAGAATCATTATTCCTGTTAACTGATTTTTTTAAAATATATCTTTAAGTATAACCCTTCAGCGAGTCAGAGTAAGATTTAGAATTTAAAATACCTTTTCTCTTTATCTGATTAGTGTGTTCTGCATTGTAAAAGTCTGCTTTTACTATAGGATCCATTTGCTTCTAAGTGGCCTTTCACTTGAAACCTTAAAAATAAAACTATCCAGAAAAAACAAAAAGTATTCACTCTTAAAGTTGGCATGTGGCCCAGAATCTCTCTGACAAACGCTAATATTCAATGATTTCTCCAAATTATGTCTCAAATCCCTTCAGTCTGGCTAACACTCTTAATTTAGCATGTTAAGAATCAGGCAAAAATATGCCCAAAAATCTTAAATGAAGAAAGAATTAAAGATAAAAAATATTTTTAAAAATCTAATAAACATCTAAAGACATAATAAAAATCATTATTAAAGAAATAAAAATTTTCAAAAAAATGCCATTACACACTCACTAAAAACCAAAATGAAAATTTAGGCAATGTTAATTTTTTGAAAGATTTAGAGTAACTGTTAACTATTGTGCTCAATCAGTTATAATATAAACTTGTACAATCACATAGGAGAACCTTTTGGCAATTTCTAATACTACAATTTAAAATACACATATTCTGTATCCTATCAATTATTATTATACAAAGAGCCAAATCATACAGAATGACATTGAGGAATAGTAAAAATAGAATACTATAAACATAATATTTCAAATATAAAATTACAAATAATACTATAAGATATAAAAATTACATATTGACCGATTCAAATTTTGCAGAATTTAAAAACTTATTAAATGAATCTATAGTACTGAAAAAGCAGAAGAGTGGTTATCCCTGGAGAGCAAGTAGAGAACGGAAGGTCAATAAGCGGGGGCTCTGTGAGTCAGCTACGACTCTCTTTCTTGACTTGGATGCTGGTCTTACATGTGTGTTCGTTCAGTTTATAAAATTTTATTCAAATGCACACTAAGGTTTGTAGACGTTTATCTTTTTTTAAAATTATACTTTAAGTTCTGCGGTACATGCTCACTCAGATCATGCAGGTTTGTTACACAGATAAACGTGTGCCATGGTGGTTTGCTGCCTCCATCCCCGCGTCGTCTACATTAGGTATTTCTCCTAATGCTATCCCTCCCCTGGTCCCCCAACCCCCGACAGGCCAGCGTGTGATCTCCTCCTCCCTGTGTCCATGTGTTCTTATTGTCCAACTCCCACTTATGAGTGAACACCCATAGAAAGTAAAAACATTTAAAAATTTGGCATGTTAGGTATTTTAGGATATACAAATAAGCACATTCATTCATACATATATAAATAAACAGCTATGTATCAATAAATAGCTACTAATAATGTCAGGCCTATTATTTTAATTAATCTTCACAAGAAATGTTAAAGGTTGCATTAACAGTCTCATTTTAGAGATGAGAGTATTAAGACTCAGAAAAGTTAATTGGCTTGTACCCAATGTAATCCTGATAGCAAAAGAGCAGCAGTAGAATTCAAACTCAGTTATCTCCCTCTGCAGAGCCCCTGGTTTCTTACCACAATAGCGCTAGGCAATAAAAGTCATGGATAAACCAAAGGAAGCTTTGTCCTGTTGGCAAAAAGAAAGGGCAGGCTAAGAACAGTGAGTTCAGAATGGGGTTTCCTTCAGGAACAGAATTTTACACATATTATCAGTTCAGAGAGGCCTTGACAGATTGAAATACAGTGCACCCAATAACCACCACAGTTGGACAGAATAGGACCAGTGACCCATATTTTCCGGTCACAGATTATCTCCCTTACCAATTTGCCATAACACTTAATATTCCCACAGTTAATCATTAGCTCCCCTTTGGGATGGAGTCGTCGTTTATCCGTTGTATAAGAGATGGGACTCTGTGGGGAAATGGAATGGGGTGAGGAAGAAATAAGCTACAAGGGCATGGTGGGATCCTGACCCCATAACAGCGTTTGTGCCCAAGATCCCCAACTCCACAGAAAGGCAGAGTCTATCAAATCATGAACGAGGGTCGTGGAGGGCTTCCATTTCACCTTCCCAACTGATGCTTAATCTTTCTGCCCTTGACTTCACTAGATTTATCACGAGCATTACTAAATACTTCATTCAAGAAATAAACAAAATGTAAAATAGGAATTTACTTAACCAAAGACAGATTATAAATCAAATAAGTTGCAGGAACAGACCTTGATTGCAACTTTCAAAAGTAGAACATAAGAAAACTCTTCAGTTGAAAGGAACCTTAGACTCACCTTTCAATCCCACATGTTACATACAAGGAACAGGAGACCAGGTGACAAAAGGACCCCAGTTACAGATGAGATAACAGCAGAGCTGCACTCTTTCCACGGCTCACTCTTCTCTTCATGCTGTTCTCCATGAACAATTAAAGATCACATTTATGAATGTCTGCTGAACACATCTAACTGTGTGAACCTTTACACAGATTTTATCTTTCAAATCTAATATATTTGTAGCTCATTTGTAAGTGGTAATAGTGAATACCTAATGCTTCCCATGTCGCAGACATTTTTCACACAAGTCACATATATATCATGTACTATATATATTCATGTATTAACATATATATGTACTAACTCACAAATATTCATGCCACATATAGGGCATAACATATATATTGTTACATATGCACATATAGGGCGTAAAATTATTACACTGCAACATCACAAAGTATACCACATAAATTAACTCAATCTCCACAAGAACTTTATGAGGTGTATACTGTTATTAGTGTCTTTATTTTACAGAAGAAAAGACAAATGTAAAAAAGCATTGGAAATTGCCCAAGACCACTCAGATAGTAAGGAGCAAGACCCAGGCTTAGGGCCATCTGTCTGTGTTCTTACCGTTGCATTCACTCTCTCATCCTTTTCTCTCCTGCCACACTCTTCTATGATCCCTCATATTCCCTCTCTCTTTAAATTTCGTGTCATGAAGAATTCATGGAAGAAATAAGCTGAATGTTGTCATTATCACTCAACAGCCATTATTTCTTTGATAGAGGTTTTGGTACTTAAATTTCCTAGCAAAGATGTACAGGTTGAGAGAACATTGGTTTTGAAGTCGGACAGGCTTGGATTGAAATTTTATCCCCACTAATGAACAGCTATATGACCTGAGAAAATTTAGTTTTCTGAATACTGCTTTCTTCTTCTGGTAAATAGAGTTCTCCTAATGGTTACTGTCAAAATTAAATAAACCAATGCATACAAATGCATTAATTACACAGGTCCCATCTTCATGTCCACTGTGGCCATCTCAAGTTCTTCTCTATGAAGAGCTCTTACTATAGTTTAAATCCCTTGACTCTCAGTTAGATTGAAGCAAGAGTTAAACCACATTCACCAAGAAGGAAAGAGTGGTTTCAACACAGATCTGTCATTGGTAGTGATCTAGGAGGAACAGGTGAGTTATAAGCAGGTTTCCTCACACCAGCTGTGTATGCATGATGCCCAGTAGAGTGAATGTTTAACAATTAAGCTGTGTTTAACGTGTGGCATGAAGAAATGAAACTGAACATCAATTGTGATTATTCACTTTACAGTTCATTAAAGGTAAATTATCAAATAGTGAACTAATTAAGACCACATAAAATGTGTTTTTCATTTCTTCAGAGGGTTTTGGGGATTCTTTGGGGGAAAAAATCAAACAGAAGGGCTTTATGTATCAATATGGTCAAATTTTGGGGAAAAATCTGCTACTTCCTTCAAATGGAAGAAACTAACATTTACTGAGAACCTACTGAATAATATATATTATTTCAAATCATTGTCACATGGAAATCCTGTGTGATATCTGCTATTACTCTAATTTCTTGATGAGGAAAATAAACCTCAGGGAATTTAACAATGCATTTGTGCCATATAATTACTATATAATAGAGCTGGGATTGCAACCTGAATCCAATTTAAAAGTTATTTCGCCGGGCGCATAGGCTCACGCCTATAATCCCAGCACTCTGGGAGGCCGAGGCAGGTGGACCACGAGGTCAAGAGATCAAGACCATCCTGGTCAACAAGGTAAAACCCCATCTCTACTAAAAATACAAAAATTAGCTGGGCATGGTGGTGCGCACCTGTAGTCCCAGCTACTCGGGAGGCTGAGTCAGGAGAATTGCTTGAACCCAGGAGGCAGAGGTTGCCGTGAGCCAAGATCATGCCATTGCACTCCAGTCTGAGTAACAACAGAAAAACTCTGTCTCAAAAAAAAAAAGTTATGTCAACTAAACCGTGCAATGGTCTTTTCTGACAGCTGTGATGGCCATAGATGTGATAATGCAATACAAAACTTATTTTATTATTTATGAACATGCATAACAACCTTAAATTATGGGCCTTTCACACATGCCTGACCTGCTTGTCTATTCCTCCAGACCAAAGTTTCATAAGAGTAGAGGCATTGTCTTATATGTTTATCAATATCTCCCCAGCACCCAATCCGGGCCTGCCACCTAGCTACAAGTTCAGTAAATATTTGTTGGATAAAGAAGTGAATGCTGAATTGATTAAAAGAATACAGGTGAGCTCCCCAGTCATATTTCGCAGATGGGGAAACAGGGACCAGGGAGTGTCTTGCCTGCAGTTCACTGTGGCTCAGGGACAGAGTAAAGATTAGAAGCCCAAAGCTCTGCACAAAAGCCCATTCCTGAGTTTAATCAACCAGGTCAACAGCAGGCTGAGGGACAGGGACATTCTTAACTCGAGCTGCTGTGCTCCTAAAACACACGTCAGTGCGTCACGGTTACGTGAACAGCAGTTGTTTTACCTAACACATGACAGAGGTCACACATAACTGCCACATCACTGCCAGTCAGACGAGTCCATACATGGTTGCCCCAGCTGCTGAGAAGCAGCCAGCAAGACAAGCAAGTAGAACCCACCAGTGAGCAGCAGCACTTCCACGCCGCAGAAACGCCAAACTAGAAGACTCTCCACACAAGAAAGCACCTTCATTAGGAGCAAAAATCAGGCCAGCAATCACAGTACCCAGTACTAACATCATGGCAAGAAAAGAGGCATTGAAAAGGGGTAGGAAAAGCAGTCTTGATTGCCCACGCTGCCACCTCCAACCCCGGTGGAAGCTGCTTGGCATGGAGAGAGAATCTGTGTGCTTAGGGGAGAGCACGGTGATCTTGGGACTTTGCACTGAAATTCACAGCTGCCCTGTCACAGTGGAAGACAACATGGGAGCAGAACTCAGCTGGCACCAGCAGACGGAATGTTTAGAGGAGCCTAGCCAGGCAGGAATCGCCCATCTCAGTGGTCAGAACCTGAGTTCCAGCAGGCCCCATCACTGTGGGGAAAAGTGCTCTAGGGCCCTAAATAAAATTGAAAGGCAGGCTAGGCCATAAGGACTGCGATTCCTGGGCACGACCAGATGCTGTGCTGGGCTCTGAGCCAGTGGACCTGGTGGGCATGTGACCCAGTGAGACACCGTCAGGGGCACTATGGGAGCACTTGCTTCACCCCCTCACAAACCTAAGCAGTGCAGCTCGCAGCCCCAGAGAGCCTCCTTCCCTCTGCTGAGGAGAGGCGAGGGGGCACAAAAGAGGACTCTGTCTTGCAACTTGGACACCAGCCCAGCCACAGTAGACCCTGGCACCAGGCAGAGTCGTAGGGCCTCCATTCCAGGCCCCAGCTTATGAGTGACATTTCTAAACATAGTATGAGCCAAAATGGAACCCACTACCTTGAAGGGAAGAACCCAGTCCAGGCAGGATTTATCACCTGCTGACTAGAGAGTCCTTGAATAACAGCAGTGGTTGCCAGGCAGTACTTATCACGGGCCTCGAGTGAGACCGAGGGCCACGCTGGCTTTAAGTGTGACCCAACACACTCCTGGCTGTGGCAGCCACGGAGAGAGACTTCTGTTGAGGAAAGGAGATGGAGGAGTAAAGGGGACTTCAACAAAGGTCACCAACATGGGATCCAATTTGGCCACAGTAGGGCAGGGCACCAAGCAGGCTTCCGGGGTCCCCAGTTCCAGATCTTGGTCCCTGAATGGCATTTCTGGACCCCTCCCTGGGCTGGAGGGTGCTCACTGCCATGAGAAGAGAGACCCAGGCCTAGCTGGGTTCACTGTCTGCTGCCTAAAGAGACTTTGGGCCTTGAGTGAATGTCGGCCGTAGCCAGGCAGGGCCACTGTGCCTTATACCTGATACTGCAGAAGTTCAAAGGGTCATTAGAGACAAGCAACTATATGGCAATAAATTGGAAAACTTAGAAGAAATTGAAATTTCTAGACACATACAATCCACCAAAATTGAACCAGGAAGAAACCCGAAACCTGAATAGACCAATAATAAGTAATGAGATCAAAGCCGTAATAAAAAGTTTCCAGCAAAGAAAAGCCCAGGACCCAATGGCTTCACTGCTGAATTTTACCAAACATTTAAAGAACAACTAACACCAATCCTACTCAAACTATACAAAAAAACAGAGCTGTAGGGAACCCTTCCAAACTCATTTTATGAGGCCATCATCACCCAGATACAAAAGCCAAAGACATGAGGAACAGAAACTACAGGCCAGTATCTCTGATAAATATTGATGCAAAAATCCTCAACAAAATACCAGCAAATCAAACTTGATAACACGTTAAAAAGATACTTCATCATGACCAAGTGAGATTTATCCCAGAGATGCATGGAGACTTCAACATATGCAAATCAATCAATGTGATACATCATATACACAGAATGAGGGACAAAAAATCATGATCGTTTCCACTGATGTTGAAAAAGCACTTAATTCCGTGAAGAATATCAATGGTAGTTTAATGGAAACAGCATTGAATCTATAAATGACTTTGAGCAGTATGGCCATTTTCACAATTCTGATTCTTCCTATCCATGACCATGGAATGTTTTTCCATTTGTTTGTGTCCTCTGTGCGTTCCCTGAGCAGTGGTTTGTAGTTCTCCTTGAAGAGGTCCTTCGCTTCCCTTCTTAGCTGTATTCCTAGGTATTTATTCTGTTTTTGGCAATTGTGAATGGAAATCCACTCATGACTGGACTCTCTGCTTGTCTGTTGTTGGTGTATAGGAATGCTTGTGACTTTTGCACAATGATTTTGTATCCTGAGACCTTGCTGAAATTGCTTATCAGCTTAATAAGCTTTTGGGCTGAGAAGACAGCGTTTTCTAGATATAGGATGATGTCACGTGCAAAGACAACTTGACTTCCTCTCTTCCTATTTGAATATGGTTTGTTTCTTTCTCTTGCCTGATTGCCCCTGCCAAAACTTCCATACTATGTTGAACAGGAGCAGTGAGAGAAGACATCCTTGTCTTGTGACACTTATCAAGGGGAATGCTTCCAGCTTTTGCCCATTAAGTATGATGTTGGCCATGGGTTTGTCAAAAATGTCTCATTATTTTGAGGTATGTTCCTTCAATACCTACTTTATTGAGAGTTTTTAATATGAAGTGATGTTGAATTTAACTGAAGGCCTTTTCTGCATCTATTGAGATAATTATGTGTTTTTTCTTTAGATCTGTTTATGTGATTAATTACATTTATTGATTTGTGTATGATGCACCAGCCTTGCATCCCGGGGTTGTAGGCAACTTGATTGTGGTGGATAAGCTTTCTGAAATGCTGCTGTATTCAGTTTGCCAGTATTTTATTGAGAATTTTTGCATCTATGTTCATCAGTGAAATTGGGATATAAGCTTTCTTTTTTTTTTGAGATGGAGTTTCGCTCTTGTTACCCAGGCTGGAGTGCAATGGCGCGATCTCGGCTCACTGCAATCTCCGCCTCCTGGGTTCAGGCAATTCTTCTGCCTCAGCCTCCTGAGCAGCTGGGATTACAGGCACGCACCACCATGCCCAGCTTATTTTTTGTATTTTTAGTAGAGACGGGGTTTCACCATGTTGACCAGGATGGTCAGCTTTCTTTTTTTGTTGTATCTTTGTCAGGTTTTGACATCAGGATGATGCTGGCCTTATAGAATATGTTAGGGAGGGGTCTCTCCTTTTCAGTTCTTTGGTGTAGTTTCAGAAGAAAGGGTGTCAGCTCCTCTTTGTTCTTCTGGTAGAATTCAGCTGTAAATCCATCTGGCCCTTGGCATTTTTTGTTTGGTAGGCTCATTGCAACACTATTCACAATAGCAAAGTCATGGAATCAATCCAAATGCCCATCAGTGATAAACTGGATAAAGAAAATGTGGTACATATACACCATGAAATACTATACAGCCATAAAAGTAACAAGATGATTCCTTGCAGGGATGTGGATGGAGCTGGGCGTCATTATCCTCAGCAAACTAATGCAGGAACAGAAAACCAAACACCGCATGTTCTCACTTATAAGTGAGAGGTGAGCAATGAGAACGCACAGACACAGGGAGGGGAACCCACATACCCTGGAGCCTGCTGGGAGAAGAGATAATGGGAGAAAGAGCATTAGAAAAAATAGATAATGGGGTTATGCTGGGGTTAATAACTAGGTGGTGGGTTGGCAGGTGCAGCAAACCACTGTGGCACACGTTTACCTATGTAACAAACCTTCACATCCTGCACAGGTACTCCAGTACTCAAAAATTAAAATTAAAAAAGAAAGAAAGAAAAATAAACAATGTGATGTGGGTTAGTGACTCAAAGCACTTAATAAAATAATATCCCTTAATCATAAAAACTCTCAACAAACTAGGCATAGAAGGAACATCTCTCAACACAATAAAGGCCATATATGACATACCCAGAGCTAGTATCATACTAAATGGGGAAAAAGTGAAAGCCTTTCCTCTAAGATCTGGAACACACCAAGGAGGCCTACTTTCACCACTGTTATTCAACATAGTACTGGAAGCCCTAACTAGAGCAATCAGGAAAGGGAGAGAAATGAAAGACATCCAAGTTGGAAAGGAAGAAGTCAAATTATCCTTGTTTGAAGACTACATAATCTTATACCTGGAAATACCTAAAGACTTCTCAAAAAACCTATTAGAACTGATAAACAAATTCAGTAAAGTTGCAGGACACAAAAATAGTAGCATTTTGTGTTATTGATGAATTTTAGAGCCTATATCAAGTATTATTCCTTAATTCCACACAGTTGTACTGTAGAGAACAAGGTGTTTCTTTTTTGTTTTTTCTTTGCTATAACTACTCACACTCTCCCCAACCTCAATAATCTGTGCCTGAGGTCCTATGAGAATTTGGCAATTCTAAAACCTGAATATTAAGGGATTTTGGTGGTTTGGTAACAAGCTCCTTCACAGCAATATTATAAAAACTTTTTTAGACTTTTCAACCTATCAATATTAGGCACACAGAAGATTAATTGAATATCCATAAACAGATTTATTTTACATTTCCCTTTGTCAAATCCTTTGATAAGTTTCCGTTTGTCAAATCCTTTGACTGGTCAAGCTAACCTGGATTAGTCTTTGAATAATTAAGACTTTAAAGATAAATAGTAAAATTTCTATATGCCAACAGCAAACAATCTGAAAAAGACATTAAGAAAGTAATTCCACTTATAATAACTACAAATAAAATAAAATATCTAGGAATAAACTTTTAACCAAGGAAGTGAAAGAACTCTACAATAAAAACTATAAAACAATGATGCAAAATATTGAAGAGTTTACAAACAATGAAAATATATTCCATAGTCATGAATTGGGAGAATCAATACTGTTAAAATGTCCATACTACCCAAAGCAATCTATAGATTCAATGTAATCCCTATCAAATACCAGTGACATTCTTCACAGAAATAGAAAAATGATCCCACAATTTATATGGAGCCACAAAAGACCTAGAGTAGCCAACACCATCCTGGACTAAAAGAACACAACTGGAGGAATCATATTATCTGACATCGAATTATGCTCCACAGCTATAGTAACCAAAACAGCATGGCACTGGAAGAAAAAGAGACAAATAGACCAATGAAACAAAATAGAGAATCCAGAAATAAATCTACACATCTACATTAAACTCACTTTCAACAAACGCGTCAAGAACATATATTTGGGAAAAGATAGTCTCTTCAATAAATGGTGCTGTGAAAACTAAATATATGCTGAAGAATGAAACTAGACTCCACCTCTTGCCTTGCACAAAAAACAAATCAAATGGATTAAAGACTTAAATATAAGATCTCAAACCATGAAACCACTGTAAAAAAACATTGAGGAAACTCTCCAGGACATTGGTCTGGGCAAAGATTTCTTGAGCAATTCCCCAAAAACACAGGAAAACAAAGCAAAAAACAAATGGGATCACATCAAGTTAAAAAGCTTCTGCACAGCAAAGAAAAAAATCAATAAAGTGAAGAGACAGCCCACAGAAGGGGAGAAAATACCTGCAATCTATCCATCTGGGATTAGTAATCAGAATATATAAGGAGCTCAAACAAATCAATAGGAAAAAAACATGTAATAATCCGATTGAAAAATGGGCAAAAGTTCTGAATAGACATTTCTCCACAGAAGACTTGCAAATGGCAAACAAGTATATGAAAAGTTCCTCAAATCACTGATCACCAAAGAAATACAAACCAAAACTACAATGAGGTATCATCTCATCCCAAGTTAAAATGGCTTTTATCCAAAAGACAGGCAATGACAAATGCTGGTGAGGATGTGGATAAAAGGGAACCCCTGTACACTGTTGGTGGGAATGTAAATAGGACAGCCATTATGGAGAGCATTTTGGAGGTTGCTCAAAAGAATAAAAATAGAACTACCATATAATCCAGCAATCCCACTGCTAGATATACCCAAAAGAATGCAATTCAGTATATCAAAGAGATATGTTTATTTCTGCACTATTCACAATAGCCAAGACTTGGAAGCAACCTAAGTGTCCATCAACAGATGAAGAGATAAAGAAAATGTGGTACATATACACAATGAAGTAGTATTAAGATATAAAAATTAGATCCTGTCATTTGTTGCAACATAGATGGAACTGGAGGTCACTACATTAAGTGAAATAAGCCAGGCACAAAAAGACAAATTTTGCCTGGTCTCACTCATTTGTGGAAGCTAAAAGTTAGAACAATTGAACTCATGGAGATAGACAATAGAAGGATGCTTACCAGGGGCTGGGAATGAGGGTCAGGGATGGAGGGACAAAATGAGGGTGGTTAACGGGTACAAAATACAGTTAGATAGAATGAATGAGGTCTAGTATTTAACAGCACAGCAGGTGACTGCAGTCTACAATAATTCATTGCACATTTCAAAATAACTAAAATAATTCATTGAACATTTTAAAATAACTAAAAGAGTAATAATTGAATGGTTTGTAACACAATTACTCTGATATGACTATTACCCATTCTATGCCTGTATGAAAATAACTCATGTATCCCACAAGAATATGCAACTACTATGTACCCATAAAAATGGCAAAGAAAGAAAGAAAAGCAGTCTGCAATAAAAATCCACAGAATATATTCTCTCTTATTTCATTCTTCTCAAAAGACAGTGCTGTTCTGCCATACAATTCTCTACCTCTACAACTGGGCAGCAAGCAGAGCTATTCACTCAGTCTTCTAGGCATCAAATTGGGAGATAAAAGTAGTTTTTATTCTTGATATGAAGCATCATTAAGAGACTGTTCAGTAGTACCTGCTAGTTCCCAAAATTATATCAACATTTAAGGGGTAGGTAGGGAAATAAGGATCCTCAAAAGAAATGGAAGGAGCAGCTAAATAACGAGAAGGAAAGCCAAGAGAGGACTGTCCTCTAAGTCAAGGTTGCAAAGCATTTACAACATTCTCTTTATAGTAGCAGGAAATTAGCAACAATATCAATTCAGCAAGCTGAGAGCTTAAGTAAATGTGGAGAGACAGCTACTATACACACCTGCTGGGAAGTTACAGCACCCTTAGAAGACAGCTGGTCTGGGGCAGTACAAATGTGGATTTGTTATTCTGACCCTTCCATGAACTGGACTCCTTAAAAGCAGGTCTGAATATTTTGGTGCCCACAGTACCCAGGACAGCGCCTGGAATATAAGAGGCACTTAATAAATGTTTGGCAAATGAATGAACTAAAACAAAATAAAGTATGTAGTTGATTTGGGGGAAAAAAAATCTCAATGACATTTAAAACTCCTTTAAATAAGATGTACCAATGTTTTCTAAATTAAATCACTGAGTCTAAAATTATCACCATATATTTAGCTTCTTCCCCGAAGGCCCTGAAGCCAAAACAACACAGTTCCTAAGGAGAACGTACAATTTGCCACCTACTAAGATAATGTCTTGTATATTAGAAGCAACCCTAAATTTCTGTGCTTAGAGTGACCTTTTGAGTTGCCAGAGTGATGTCATTAGTGTTAGAATTTTATGCAAGATTAGGCATGCAATTATGTGTTAAATTGTTCCATCAGCTCCTGCTTGCTCATTTAACAAAGCAGAGTTCATTCAGAGTATCCCAAACTCCTCGCTCAAGGCCACGAGCACCAGGAAACTGCAGCCACTTTGCTCCTTCCCTGCCCCACATTCACTTGTCCTTACAGCTGTCACCTTGAGGCCTCAGCACTGGAAGGAAGTGAGAGGCCACAGTGAAGTGGCACCCACGGAACCACGATTCTCCAGCAGAAGCTTCCAGAAACAAAAAGAGTTTCCATAAGTAATTAAACTTACATAAAATCAGAGCCTGAGAGGCTACAGTCGTGTTTCTTGGCTGCACACCATAATTACCTGGAGAGCTTCCAAGAATACATTGATGCCGGAGACCCACCCCCACAGTTCTCAACCACCTGGAGTGGGACCAGGCACCAGTATTTTTTAAAAGCTTTTCCAGATGATTCTAATGTGTGCCCAGTATTCAGAGTCACTATCTTTATGTTTTTCTGTCTCAGAATGGGTATGAGAACTTAATGCTAATGAGAGAGCACTTCAGATTTTATCACCCTACATCTCAGAAAACCACTTTTCCTCTGTTGAGTGCTCCTGACCCATAGAAGAAAAAATCAATAGTCTAAATGTACAAGTACAAAGTGGCTTAATTGAATTTGTTTACAAAAAGAGAAAATCAAATCCATTTGTTTTAAATGTAATAACAGGGGGGAAAGAAACTATTGTTCAGTGTATACCTATTATGTGCCACGATCTACTTTAAGTACTTTTACACGTATTGTTTCATCTATCTCCCAAGCAACCCAGAAAGGCAGATATTATTATTCCCATTTCTACAGTTGAGGAAACAAAAACTCAGCAATGTGAAATTGATTTGTCCAAGTCACAGAGCTGGCACGGGGATGCCAGGAGGCAGACGAACACATGGCCCATCTGCTGCCCTCACCTGTCTTCTTTCCATCAGGCCATGCTGCCCTATCTAAGGAAAACCCTAGAAATGATCCTTCACCGAGCAATAGAAATGTTCTTTCCAAGTCAATGAAAGGGATAGATGGAGCTGGACAATCAAGAGAAGGTAAGAGAAGTCGAGAGTAAGAATGGAAGACACGGCAAGCTAAGGGAAGGGTCAGGGAGGAGACATCACCTGCACCCAGCAGATGAGTCACACTGCATGAGGCAAAGTCATACCAATGTCCACATTTTCCAGAAGATACTCTGATGGTCAAGGCAGCAAATACAGCCACGTGGTACTCTGTGTCCTGGATTGTGCCCTGAGGGTGCATAACACACAGTCCTGCCTTCCAGATGCTTATAACCTCGTGTAGGAGGCAGATTTGCAGGCCCACAGGATAGATTTTGCCTTGACTTAGCAGAGGTAAGCACCGAGAACTGGAAGCAGAGATGAGGAAGCTGTATAGGTGGGAGAAGGCTCACAGGCGAGGCTCATCTGAGGTGGCTTTGAAACGAGGTAACTCCTTCACCATGAAGGCAGGAGGAATGTCTAGAACTGAATCACAGACACAGAAACTAGCAAGGTATGTGCCTGAGACACAGAAAAGGGCCTGTCATAAATTCCTGAGACCTGAGACACAGCAAAGGACCCATCATAAATTCCTGAGACACAGGGACCATCACATTCTCACTGATGTCTCCTCCCCCAGGGCTGAGATGGTATCTGTTAGCTTTGAATCTCCATATGGTTCTCATCTGTAGTCACCTAGGAAGGTTCTGCCAGGTTCATCCCAGTTCCTTGATCATTTAACGGCAGAATTCGACTCCCGCTCCCTCTCCCCACTTCCCCCAGCTTTGTGCAGCCCATAGACTAGGCCTAGGTGGGCCTCTGTTCCCTGTTAGGATTCCAAATTGCAACATTTTATATAAAGCACTTTCTTTCGGTCTCTATACCCCTTTCCTGATCACAATTCAGATGAAAAGTTTAAAGTGAGCAAAGCTGAATTAATTTCTTAAGGAGTTGGGGAAGGCCGTCTTTGAGCTGGGAAACCAGCTTCCATTAATGTATTTGGAATTCTGGGTGTTTCATCGAAGCCTGGAAATTTTTTTCAACCACACAGAACCTTTATACTGTTGTCTTTAAAGCAGCTACTCCATTTTATTTTAATTAGCAAAGACTTTAGCAGGTTTTAAATAATAGTTTATCTTTATGAAAGAAAACTGGGGCAGAAACACTCTAAATCTACTTATTGGAATAAACTGAAGTCATTAAGTCCTTTCCAACAAGATTTAGACAGTTCATTAGAATAAATATATGTTTCATCTCCCTCTTTCTATATCATCTTAAAACAACAGAGCAAAGGTACAATGCTTGAATAATGACACACAGTCTGAAAATATTCTAAATATGTTGAAATCACTGCAGCTCCTTTCACTTTGTAGACTTTCAAAACATTTATAATTTGTATGGTGCGTCTATTAAAGGCTGTCTAATAGCCAGGAACAGGGCAGCACTCAGGAATTTATTGCTTTACCTAGACTCAAATTGTGCCCAAACCCTGTGAAGTTATGACTAAACCAATCAGAGGATTCCACACGAGTCCAGGCTGAAATAACTTCTTGAAAGTTTAAGCCAATCCTCCTTCTTTTGAAGTAATTCATTCAATTTAGATTAAAAGTACTCTTCTTTCCTGAAAGTTAACTGGTTTTAATAACGGATGTAGTCCCTATTCTGTTTGATATTTTAAAAAAGAAATGGAAATAACTTTAAACAACCCAGACCTAAGCCATTTAAAGAGACAGCAGATGTAATTTCTATGTCTTTCTCAATCTAGAGTCTAGGGCATCCATTAGGTGAATCCTTCAATTGCTGCCATTATCCTAGAACAAGGGTAGGTGCATGATTCCTGGTCACCTAACTCCCAGCCAGTGCTCTACCTCCCACAACCTCTGTTTCTTAGAGCTCTGGTACTGACCTAAGGGTTACAGAAGGAGATCAATTTCCAGACCTAATCCCAGAAAGTAAATACACAATGATGTAGTATATGCTTAGATTCATTCTTCAATTTCTCGAATCACAAAATATTGGTGCTAAGAGATATCTTAGAAGTTATCAGTTTCAAACTCTCCATGGTAGAGTAAGCCCCAGAGTCATTAAGTGACTTTCTCAAGGTCATACGGCTAGTTAGTGACACAACCGGGCCTATAACCAGCCACCTCCTCTGAGTATGTGCTCCGATCACTGCTGCTCAGTGTTCTCTACAGACCAGCAGTATCAGCATTGCTTCAGAGCTTGTTAGAAAGGCAGGCTTTCGGGCTCCACCCAAGACCCTTTAAAGCTGAATGTGCGTTGTAACAAATCTTGTTCTTTTTTGAGACAAGGTCTCGCTGTGTCACTCAGGCTGTGGTGGTACACTGAGAAGCACAGCTCACTGCAGCCTGGAACTCCCAGGCTAAAGCTGTCTTCCCACCTTAGCCTCCTGAGCAGCTGGTGTTACAAGCACACACTGCCACACCTGGCTAATTTTTTTTTATTTTTCATTTTATGTAGAGTCAGGATCCTGCAAAGCTTCCAGGTCTGGTCTCAAACTCCTGGACTCAAGTGATCCTCCCAACTAGGCCTCCCAAATTGCTGGGATTAGAGGCATGAGCCACCACAGCTGGCCCAAAACTTGAGGTCATTCTTGTGCACATTACAGAACCAAAGCCAAGCCAGGCACATTGTCATGGATCTGTAGTCCCAGCTACTGTGGAAGATGAGGAGGCGAGATTTCCTGAACCCAGCAGTTTGAGGCTGCAGTGAGCTACGACTGTGCATGTGAATAGCACTGCATTCCTGCCTGGGAAATATAGCAGTTCTCGCCTCTAATGGACACAATTTTAATTTAAAAACTATAAGAATTGAAGGCAAGTAGATGTGGGGTTGAAGCATGGTTCTACCTCTTCTAAATTTAAGCAAAAATCTCAAAATCCTGAAAGCATCATTTAGAATCTGGAAATAACATCACTATCCACCTTGCAGAGTTTTTGTTGTATAAAGCACAACATAGACACATGCAAATGCATTTAATGAAGTATGTATGTGCATAAGTGTGTGGCATATAGTTGCTGATATGTTATATAGTAGCTCATCTAATATGGTATACAGTAGCTATTCTAATATAATATATAGTAGCTAATCTCTGATATAGTATATAGTAGCTAATCCAATATGGTCTATAGTAGCTAATGTTATTTCTATCTCATGCTTATCATTAATATTGTGCTTAACCAGATGTAAAGCCGCTAATGACTATGCATCATGAAGGAATCACCAGTGTTCCTTCCTTTGTTCTAACGTGTTAAATATCATTTTAACTTTTACATGTGATTAAGACTTCTTTATTTAATGTTCCTGATACCCAAGAAAATTATTATTATCTGGAAAACAAATAATAATAGCTAACAACGTTTAGTGCCATGCATAGAGACCAAAGAACTTCTCCTAAAGCCAAGTCATAATCAAAACTACACAACATTCTTAAAACACCTTGACTATTGATTCCATAAACCTGGTCTCCAGAAGCCAGTGAATATCAGCTGCCACTGATGCTGTAACTTTCTTAGGCAGAGACTCAACTGCCATAAGCAGAAGCCACAACATTGGCAGAAGTGGGGCACAGTTAAAAGATGACGCTTCATCACCAATATGTCACACTTGTCAGCACTTAAAAAAAGAAAACAGATAGAAGAGGAAAGAAGAAGTCAAATTTTAGTATCCAAATCTGAACTAAAATTTTGGAAAAATACAGCATAGTACAGAGTATGAAACCATACCAAAGTGATATTTTGAAGGAGATATTTTGGGGAAAATCATGTTTTCCAAAGGCAGTGACTCTCAACCCCAGCAGTATGTTACAATCAGCTAAGGGAGCTTTAAAAAGATTGAATGCAAATTTCTGAGAGGCACCAGGCTCTAGTGTTTTTTAAAACTTCCCAGTCAATTTTAACCTGCAGCGAGGATTGAGAACCACTGCCCATGGCATCAAAGCCCTGGTGTTGTTTCAGAGTCGGCCCACTGAGAGCTCTTCGTGGCTGTTAACTCCAGTGTGTACCTCTTCTAGGTCTTTCTGCCAATCCTCCAGGACACCCACCACAAGGAGAGGAGACCCTGGACCAGCATCCTCTAAGATGTTTATATGGACCAGCGGCCGGACGTCTTCATCGTACAGACATGACGAGAAAAGGTAAATGCACTGGGATGCTGGGCACTCTTCAAAGCGTGTAACCTGACTCTCCAACCAGGATGCTGACAGGAAGGCGTTAATTAGGCCGCTGAGCCTTCCTCTGCAAGGTGAGGACGGACTCTGCACTGAAGGAGCAGGGTCTCAGCACGCTGCCCTCCTTCTCCTTGCACGTTACATGTTCACTTTCAGCACATAGCTCTGAAAAAGTTGTTCCCTGTCAGAAACGCCCTTGTCACAAGCTCTTGGCTTAGCTAACTCCGGCTCTGCCTTCCAATTTCTGGTAAGAACCAGCACTCCCACCATCCTCTTTAACCAGACAGACTGTGTCGCTGAATTTCCAATGCAAGCACTGTGCCTGGCACACAGTGCTTAGAAAACACTGAGCACCAGATGTATTAATAATAATTTGTTCAATGAATTAATAAAAATTAAATAATAAACAAGATGGTTAATAAAATGATAAACAGAACTACTGGCAGTTCAGTTTCTTCTTCTGAAGTGATGAAAACTGCATTTCTGGGCACTGGATATATGGCAGGAGGGAAAACAGAAACTATGAGAAGAGGAAAAGGGGACAGACAAATCCATTGAGCCCTCAAAATCCTTGGGAGAACAGCCTGGGGGGAGGGAAAAATGAGGGAATAGAGGAAGGATGGAGGGCAAAGGCAGCGTTAATAAAAGACACAGTGACCTTTATGCAACTCCATCCAGTCCTCTCACTTGGGTTTAGGGATGAATGTATTCGTCAAATTCTCCAGTCATTTTTAAATGTTTAGTCTCCCTCTTCTCATTGACCTTGTACTATTATTTGGGTTACGTGGAGATAAATGTTAAATATAACTGCCTTTACCAGCATATTGCAGCTTAAACAAGTTGCATATCAGGCAGAATCTGATAGAAATTAGATTGATTTGGTTGAAGAAAATTTGTGAAAAAATAATAATAAAATAAAAATTAAAAATTACAGTTGATCAATAGTGCTGGACACACGGAGAAGAAACTGAAAGGGGTTTGCTTGAATACTGTTTTGAAAGCTGATACTTTCATTATCCTTCTAAAACCTACTTCCCCACAGATAAAAATTTTGTAAAAAAATTCAAAAGGAAAGTCGTTCTTCACAGTAATTATATATTACAGCAAAAATTGGGAATCAAGTTGAAAATTCACCACAGAAAATCTGCTAAATAAATCACTGAATATAATATACCACTTAGCAATTTAAAATGCTCTGACATTAACCGAATAAGCAACTCAAAAAACTGCACACAAACTGTGATTGCAGCCACAAAAAATACACAAAGGCAGACGTCTGGAAGAAATAGCATGGTTTTCACTGCTCTGCTTTCCAAATGCTTTGTCATATATTGTTACCTTAATTATGAAAAAATAATTATATGATATTTAAGTAAAATTATAGCCCAGAGGGAACTAGTGTTTGAACAGAGTCCCACAGCTCATCGTGGTGCATCATCAGCAGATTGACTGAACGTTTCCTGCACTTGATCATCCCGAGGTTTTCACTGCTTTTCCAAGGCTTAATCAAATTATTTTCCATTTGCTTTCAAGTTGAATAATCTTTCAGCAAGATCTCTTCTGTAACACTATAAAATTTCATATGTCATTTCAAATTCCATATTTGAAAGTGCGGAAGGGCAGAGATTTGGTCCTGAGACTTTCCTGCCAAGACCAAATCCAAGAGTCGTGCTGCGTACAGGAATATTGCAACTGTCAACAGCCAATCACCCTGAAGTTCTGAAGGTTCTATTAGAGCAAGTGAAGTATAACGTATTTGTCTCACCTTCTGTTTACTCTCATCAAATCATTTAATACATTTTGCTACTTTTTATGAACAAAGAATTAACATTTAAGAAGCAATTACTGTGGACTGTAGGTTTTAATTATGTTCTCTTTAGCTTGTAAGACAGAGATTATTACGCCCCCTTCACCGATGAGGAAACTGAGAGATTTTAAATGACTTCCAAAGGCCCAACAACTAGCCCGTGATGGAATCAGGATTTGAGCCAATCTGGTGTGCTCTTCCCTGCACCCCAGAACCTACGCAGGCTCTTGTCAAACTTGAAATATTTGGAGTGACACTGAACACCCAAGCCTGCAAGGGGAAGAGTAGTTAAAGCAGAGCTGGATGCTGTATATCAAAGATGATGATAAACACATGACCGGTATATTGGCAATATCTGTGAAGTGTGAAAGGTGTGAACAGTTAGCTTAGTATTCTGCATCAGTAGGAGTCTATGAAACTTAAATTACTGTTTTTTTATTTTCAAAGTATCATTTCAGAACCATGGGATTTATGATAATTAAAATATGACTATGAGGAAATCATTTTTCAAGCTTTATTTATGGGATGGGGGTGCAAAAGGTTATTAAATAAGTCTGCAGGGCCCATAAATACAGTGGAATCTGCCATTCAGTCGGTACCCTTGGTTTAATGTTGGACTTGATTTTTCTGTGCCTTTTTATTGACAACCTCTTCGTCTTTGCTGTTTAATTCACAAACTCTTGGAAGAGACGGCTCAGATTTTAAACTGACTTTGAGCAGTATGTGTGGCTCTGTTTAAGACGCTCTTGGTGGCAGTAGTCATGGTGATAATGAAGATGATGATGGCTGATAATGAATCTACATAATTAAGGTCCTCACATTAATTATTTGGAAATAAATTAACTAGATTGTGTGACAGCACTGCCCGAAATTGCTGGTAATACAGTGTCTTCTCATTCTGCAAACCTGGCCTCTGCATGTGCCTGGTTTCTCCAGCTGTGTTCTTACTGCAAACCCAGAAGCCAGGCCATCCAAAATCCTCAGCTGCTCTCCACAGTGCCTCTTCCTGAGACCAGAGCCAAGTATGTCAGGATATTAGATTCCCTGGGATTCCTCAGGCAGTAGAGTACCAGGAAACCAGCTCAAGGACAGGCAGAACAACTTACGAAGAATGAAAGTTAAATTCCAAAAACAAATCTTTCTTGCTCAGAAGACATGGAAGTCAGTTTTACTTTTTTCTTCCTTATTTTAATTCAAAGCCAGACCTTTTTCTGACCATCTTCTATAGGCAAAATGTAAGTTCCTATTTTCATCTTCCATTCTGCAACCCAACAATATGAAGAAGTATTCTTTATTCTCTAAACAAACTACTTTGTTAGTTGAACTTACTTTAATTTCAAGCAGAAAAAAAAAAAAGAATAACTAGAAATTAAAGAAGAGAAAGGTTTCAAAGTTAAGGGCATTACAGATTGTTTATCAAATATTCTTTAAATTGTTTTTATTAAATATTGAAGTGATAGGAATATTTATTACATATGTTAATATACAAAAATAATGATATTATATACATCCAAGTACCCTTCATTTAGCTTAAAAAACAAAACAATCAGAATTTTTGAAGCCCTCGAAGATGCTTTCCTAATACCATTCTACTCCCCATCCCAGCCCCCACCCAGAGGTAATCACTATCCTCAATTTTGGGTATATCATTCTCTGTTTTTTTTTTTTCATGAGTTTATCACATTTGAATCTTTAAACAATATATTGTTTGTATCTGAATGTTTGGAGACTTCATATAAATGGAACCGTGCCGTATTTATTCTGCAACTTGCTCTTTTCCCCAACGTTATGTTGCTATGATCTGACAGTGCCCGCGAGTCACACGGCTCGTGTTTTCTGCTCTGTGGTGTCCACTGCATGAACCTCCCACCGTTACTCAACCAGTCTACTGCTGACGGTTCTTCTGTCTTTACCAACAATGCTGCTCTTCTTGTACATATCTCTTTGTGCACATATATAATATTGCTTAAGATTTATACCTAACATGGGAATGGTTGGTTCAGTACACAGCTTTAATTTTACCAAGTGATGCCGTGTTTTCCAAAGCAGCCATATAAGCAATTCCCATTCCTCACAGCCTTGTTTAGAGTTTTCAGATTTCTAATTTTCACTAATCCAGAGGGTACTACGATTTTAATTTTTATTTCTCAGATTAGTAATGAGATTGCATCTATTTCTTTAGTCCTTTTCTGTGAGTTGACTGTTTAAACATTGGGCCCAATTTGGTCAAATACTTGACTGTTTAGGTAATTTTCAATTATTTCATTAGATTTACATTTAAGTAACATTTTGTGTCAATTATAATCATATCTCTTATCATTTTTCTACTGGATTCTTTGTCTTTCACTTGACTTGTAGAAATAATTTATAAAAGTCCATGTTAATTCTTTATCTGCTATATCTATGCAAATAGCTTCTCCCTGTTTGTGGTTTGGCTTTTCACTTTCTTTACCATGTATTTTGATAAATATATTAACATGTTCTTAATTTTAACATATTCTAAATTAACAATTTTTGAAATCCCTTCCTACTCCAGATTCAAATAGGTATCTTCCTGCACAGTTTTCTAAATATTTTGTAGCATCACCTTTCACAATTAAGGATTTAGTCATCCAGAATTGATATCCAATATCCAGTTTTTACATGGATAACCAAGTGCCCCAGCACCATTTATTGGAGAGTTTATCCTTTCCCCATTGATCTAAAATCACATGTCATATGTTACATTTCCATATGTACGTGGATATGTTTTTGAATCTCTATTCTGTTCTACTAGCCAGTTTCGTCTACCTCAGACAAACACCACACTCTAGTTTACAAATTTTAGCATTATGCCTGTAATACATCTTGATGTTTGATTGGACTAGTCACCCATCTTGTTATTTTGTAGCCGGAAGTGCATTTACTATTCTTAGACACTTGCACTTTCAGGCAAGTTTTAAAATCAGGTGGCAAGTCACACCTATCACACTTCTTGGATTTTTATTAGAATTTTATAAAATTAATTTGTGATAAATTTACATCTTTATGGCACCAAGTCTTTCTCTGAATGAATATGATTAACTTTTACATGGGTTTGTCTTCCCTAATATCTCCTAATAAAGTTCTACATTCCAAGAAAAAGTGTACATCACTTATTAGATTTATTTCTAAGGACTATCGTTTTTATTGAAATGGCATTGAATTTATTGAATAATGAATTGTTTTAAATATTGAGTCTCCACATCCCTGAATATAATTCCTTATTTGTCCATGAACTTTATATTTCATCCAATACATTTTGCAATTATTTCATTAGATTTATATTTAAGCAAAATTTTCTGGCAACTATAATTGTATCTCTTATGTTAGATATACTGTGTTTTTACTGCTAATTTATAGAAATGTTACTGCTTTTGTATTTACTAATTGTTTTCAATCAATCAACCTTGTAGAACTCAGTATGTTTCTAAATAGTTGCTGAGGCCGGGCGCGGTGGCTCACACCTGTAATCCCAGCACTTTGGGAGGCCGAGGCGGGTGGATCACGAGGTCAAGAGATCGAGACCATCTTGGTCAACATGGTGAAACCCCGTCTCTACTAAAAATATGAAAAATTAGCTGGGCATGGTGGCACGTGCCTGTAATGCCAGCTACTCAGGAGGCTGAGGCAGGAGAATTACCTGAACCCAGGAGGCAGAGGTTGCGGTGAGCCGAGATCACGCCATTGCACTCCAGCCTGGGTAACAAAGAGCGAAACTCTGTCTCAAAAAATAAATAAATAAATAAATAGTTGCTGATAGATTTGTTTGGATTTCCCGTATTTGTATTTTGTACAAAGAATAATGTTTCTTTGTTTCCAATCCTTACGATATTTTTCTTACTTGTTATATTCTTACTCCATTGGCAGGGATTTTCAGGATAATATTGTAGAGTAAATCAGTTATGATTGTCAATATATTTGTACTGCCTTCTTCAAACTCAAGTTACCTTTTAACTCACCATTTATTTATTTGTATAATTTTTGTCTGTTTAATTCAGCCAAACTAATTAAATCTTTAAAATCGTATTTTACTTTCTCACAGTTGGAAATTTGGATATTTCATGTATGTTTTAAGATAATTACTTTTTCATGTGTGCTTTAATTGACCAATGTGAAGATAATTAATGATTTCATTATCTTGCCAAAAACAAAGAAACTTGAACCCTACTCTGTAACTTCACTACTTGTTGTTGTTGCTGCTGATGCTTTTTAATCCGAGACTCAGGAGGGACATGTGCAAGGTTGTTCTGTGGGTACATTGAGTAATACTGAAGTGTGGGCTTCTACTGAACCCATCACCCAGGTGCTGAACTAGTACCCAACAGGTACTTCCTCAACTCTTTTTTCCCTCCCTCCCTCCTCCCTTTCAGAGTCCCCAGTGTCTGTTGTCTCCCCACGTGTACCCACTGTTTAACTCCCATGTAGAAGTGAGAACATGCAGTATTTGATTTTCGGTTTCTGCATCATTCACTTAGGATAACACCCTCCAGCTGCAAAGGATAGGATTTCATTCTTTCTATGACTGTGCAGTGTTTGATAGTGTGTATGCACCACATTTGATGAACACTGAGGCTGATTCTACGGCTTTGCTATTATGAGTAGTGCTTTATAAACATATCAGTGCAGGTGTTTTTTGACAGAATGATTTCTTGTCGTTTGGGTAGATACCCACTCCAGTAATGGTACTAGTAACAGTTGCTGGGTCAAATGGTAGTTCCATTTTCAGTAATTTGAGAAATCTCCACACTGTTTTTCATAGAGGTTGAACTAAGTTATATTTCCACCAACAGTGTCCAAATGTCCCCTTTTCCTCCCAGCCTCACCAACATCCGTTATTTTTGGCATTTTAGTAAAAGCCATCCTGCATGGTCTCACTGTGGTTTTAATTTGCATTTCTCTAATGATTAGTAATGTTGAGTATTCTTTCATATTTCTTGGCTGCATATATGTGTCTTCTTTTGAAAACTGTCTGTTCAAGTCCTTTGCCCACACTTTAATGGGTTATTTGTTTTCTTCTTGCTGATTTAAGTTCCTGACAGATTCTGGATATTAGTCCTTCATCAGGTGCAGCATTAACAAATATTTTCTCCCATTCTGTAGGCTGTCTGTTTACTCTGCTAATTACTTATTTTGCTGTGCAGAATCTCTTTCATTTAATTAAGTCCCATTTGTCAATTTTTGTTTTTATTCCATTTACTTTTCAGTACTCTTTTTTTGTAATGTTTAAATTACTCTATTTTTGCTGATATATAGAAAGGCAATTAACTATTGCATATCAATTTGTTTCAACAACTGTACTAGTTTTTTATTATTATTATTTTTGGTTGCTGTTGTTTGGGGTTTTTTTGCAAGAGGGTCTTGCTCTGTCACCCAGGCCAGAGGGCAGTAGCGCAGTCATCATTCACCGCAGCCCTGAATCCTGGGCTGAAGGAATCCTCCCACCTCGGCCCCACCAGCAGTTGAAACCCCAGACATGCACCACTAGGCCTGGATAATTTTCTTTTTAGAGATGGCACCTTGCTGTGTTGCCTAGGCTGGTCCTGAGCTCCTAGGTTCAAGTGATCCTCCTCCCACCTCGGCCTCCCAAAGCGTGGAGATTACAGGTGCAAGCCACTGTGCCCAGCCTAAATTTTCTTATTAATAATTTATCTTTAGATTATTTTGTATTTTCTTCATAATTATGTCATTGGTGAATGCATTTATTTGTTTTTTTATCAGTACATATACCATTCATTCATTCTACTGCTAGTACATCAGTAAATCATGAATGAAAGAGGTAATAATAGACATCTTTACTTTGTTTCTGCTCAGACAATGGATTCCTTCAACATTTAACCATTAAGTATCAAGTTTACTATAGGCATTTCTTCTATACCATTTGTTATATTAAGGATGTTCCTATCTATTTTTAATTTGATAGGAGTTTTTATCATGAATGGATATTAAATTGTCAGATATGTTTCTCCACATTTATTACATTAATATATGATTATAACCGTTTAATATATTTATGTAATAGATTATATTACTAGATAATAAAATAATGGCCCACATTATAAATTCCTGGGATGGCCTCAGCTTGATCATGGTACATTTTCCTTTTTGTATATTGCTAGTTTAACTTTTTAAAATTTCACATTTATGTTTATGAAAGATATTGGCCTATAATATTTTGTGTATTGTTCTGATTCGGTTTTAGTATCAAAGTTTACAAATCTCATTAATGGGTTGGGTAGCATTTCATCTTTTTCTATAGTCTGGAATGATTTGTATATTGTAAGTAGAGTTTATAAGTCATCAGAGACTACTATTTCCATTATGGAGATGTTTTTAATTGATGATTCTAATTTTTAATGATTTATAAATATTTGAGTTTTCTATTTACTTCTGAATCCATTTCAGCAAGCTATATTTTTGAAAAACTTTGCTGTATATTTCAGGAAGTTATATACTCAAAGTTTCCAAATGTCTCATCATAAAGTTTTTAAAAATACTTTCTTTCTAATCCACACCTTATCTGTGGCTATAGTTTTTAATTCCTGATATTCATTTGGCCCTTTTCTATGTTTTTCTTGATCAATTTTTTTTCAGAGGTTTGTCTATTTCAATAGTCTTTTCAAAAAGTTAACCTTTGAATTCACTAGTCCTTTAATATAGTTCATCTATTCCATTTATTTCTACTCAATTTTATTATTTCCTTCCTTAAACTTTCTTTTAGTGTATTCTGTTAATCTTTTTCTAACTTCCTAACTTGGATCCTCTACCTCCTGGGTGTTCCCCTCTCTAGGTGAGCAGGCCAGACTGTGTTTCACTGATTCTTCTTTTCGACTTATCAGAGGATCCCACTATTCTTACAACCTTTACCAATGGGTACAAGAAGCAAATTTTGGTTAATTGATAAAATTGGTAAATCCATCAAAGTGGTCATAATGTGAAATTTGCCGTAAGAATTTCAATAATAATAAAATGTTAGCAAAACAGCAAGTGACTCTAAAAAGAATTTGAAACTAGTAAAAATTGAATGCCTCATGCATTATCTTCAGGCTTCTTCCTAATGCAAGCATCAAACACTGTGCGTTCCTCTCCATGGACTGCTTTCCCTGCGTCCCACTGCTTGCTCTACAGTGTTTTTCATATCATTTAATTCTGCTGATTGATTTTTGTTTATTCTATGACCCTAAGTTCTTTGTACTCTAGTTTTACTTCCATCTGTAGATGTTATTCTAGTTATTTTTTTGTTATTTATTTCTTGCATTGTTGTACTAGAGCCAATAATGTGGTCAATATAAAGGTCAATGCTTCTCAAAGGCTCTTTAGGTTATAACACTCACTTATCTGGACAGTTCACACAATTTTCTGTTTCCTTCTATAGCTTGCATTAAGGCCTTTCATAAAATTCAATATTTTAATTGGTCCAACAAAAATAAATATGAATTAAAATATTAAGGTATCATTGGGAGAGTGTGTTATCCAATAAGCTAAAGGCAGGACTAAAA
Source organism: Leontopithecus rosalia (assembly GCA_028533165.1). Taxonomy (NCBI): domain Eukaryota; kingdom Metazoa; phylum Chordata; class Mammalia; order Primates; family Cebidae; genus Leontopithecus; species Leontopithecus rosalia. The sequence continues at coordinate 1,531,479 of CM052662.1, forward strand.
AAAATAATTCCCACCTTTGTTTCCATAATTTTGTTCTCACTTTTAGCATCTTATCCATAAGACCTGGGTCACAGCATTGCAAGACTTCCTGGGAAGTCTCATGAATTAATAAGTTGGCAATAATAACATTAGGCTCATGAACAAAATCCTTCACATTAATGACATATACATACATAAATGAAGTGTGATTGTCATTTCTTCCTAAACTCAAAAACACATTGTTTCCAATGAAATGTACACATTAAAAGATTAAAAAGAGAATAATAATTAAGCTAATCAAATTGGACCATAAAATATACACCTATCACTTCAAGAAAAATCCATGAAGTCTAAAACAAATTGAAGATTACAATATATGTAAAAGAAGCACAACTCAAAAATGAGGGAGGCTGTGGTGGGCAGAAGGTAGAACAGTAGTGTGTTCATCAACACAGTGCCTTCTCTGCTATGTGAGGTAACAGGTGTGTTCTCCTGGGCAGACACGTACAGCAGCTCTGCCCACTAACACGAAGGCACTCAGCAGGCCACTGCCTCACATGTTCACCTTCGTAAGATCTAACAGAAGGGCATGTTTCCCTCAGTCTGGGAACTAGAGGCATCAGTGCCTGGAAAGTTTAATTTATTTCTGGAAAGAATAATAAATTTGTTGGTGATAGAGCCAGAGGATACTGATGGTGAGACAGAAACAGAGGGTCTATTCCAGGCACAGTCCCTGATTTATTTAGTTTTAATCGACCGTCCAGCCACCCTGTAACTGGCCAGCTCACCACCTCTGCTTGTTGCAGCCAGTCTAGTCCACATAAAAGGAGTATATTTTGTGAGCCTAATAAATGCAAGAGACTGAGCCTACAAAGACGTAGTCTGTCTTTACCTCTTGAACAGCTCAGTAACCCCTGGGCCAGAGAGGCACAAACATAAATATTCAGCACATGTATGTTCCGGAGGAGTTCGCAGCCAAGTAATTTCTGATATATTTAATTCTTCATTTGTAATTCACGCTTTCCCTACTTCTCTTCCCCGCACCCACCAGGTGGCCCATCACGCACTGATAGCTTCAGGATTCTTCAGAATTCTCTTCTGCCCTTTCCATGTTTCAGTACCCACACTGTCTTTCGTTTCTCTGACTACCTAGGGAGTCTCATTAACACTCATACTGTGGCTAGTTCTAGACACAAATGATGCACAGATCTCTGTGTTTAAGTTCTAGGGGACATGTGCAGGATGTGCAGGTTTGTTGCACAGGTAAACATGTGCCATGGTGGTTCACTGCTCCTATCAACCCATCACCTGTGCTAATCCCAATGTGCGTGAGCTCTTTTCCATAACGCTCTACCCCTCCACCCTCCTACAATATGCCCCAGTAAGTGGCGTTCCCTTCCCTGTGTCCATGTGATCTCATGGCTCAGCTCCTACTTATAAGTGAGAACATGCGGTGTTTGGTTTTCTGATTCTTCGTTACTTTGCTGAGGGTGATGGCTTCCAGCTTCATCTAAGTAGATCTACATCTTATTCTCCTCTTTTTGTAAACCCCTCTTTATCTAATACCTGAAACATTGGGAGAGCTTAAGAATCAGCCTCTTTGTCTCCATATGTAAACATTTCTAACCAACCACATTTAACACGAGTGATCTTTGTAAAGCATGTATCTGATCATGGTACCTGCTTAATTCTTTTAATGCCTCCTCTAACTTCAAAACATGTACAAGATCCTCATTCTGTGGCCCCCGCCTATCTAACCAGCTCATTGCCTGTATTTTCCTGCCCACAATATCCTGGAATCCAACCACACTTTGCTACCTCTATTCTCTCATATTCTGCCTGGATATTCTTCCCTCCTCAACTGTTTGCTCATCCAAGACTTAATTCGGTCTGTCAAGGACTCTTAATCATCACCACTTAAATCAAGTTATGGCTTCTAACTGACAGCCTTCCTAAACCAGCTCTGTGCTTATAAATCACAGTCCTGGGCCAGTTTAATCCATCCATGTCTGTAGTTGTGGTTTTTAATTCCTGATATTTATTTGGCCCTTTTCTTCTACCATTTTGCTTCTACCATTGATCCACTGAATGTTCATTTTAAGAAATGCCTGAAAAAGTAATGGCCAATGTGCCTGAAGCCAATTTGCCAAGAAATCCATTTGCCCTCAGTCATTTTGATGAATTTATTGAATTTAGCCATATGCCAAAAATTTTGTATGATCACCACAACCCTGCATCGTTCTGTAATAAACCACACTAAATAGACTAGCAGGAATTAAAAAATTTACAGGGTGGGGAGCCAGATCTGGGGCCTTTCAGACTCTTTCCACTGTCTCTCAGTCTCTCCGCCCCTCTGTCTTTCTGTCTCTTGTCCCAGACTCCCTCTGCCTCCAGACTCCCTTCCTGCCTGTCCCCTGCTCCCCCACCCCATCCCAGCCATGCCCTCCTGCTTCCTCTGCCCCCTGCTCTTCCATCCTCTACCTCCTGGGTGTTCCCCTCTCTAGGTGAGCAGGCCAGACTGTGTTTCACTGATTCTTCTTTTCGACTTATCAGAGGATCCCACTATTCTTACAACCTTTACCAATGGGTACAAGAGGCAAATTTTGGTTAATTGATAAAATTGGTAAATCCATCAAAGTGGTCATAATGTGAAATTTGCCGTAAGAATTTCAATAATAATAAAATGTTAGCAAAACAGCAAGTGACTCTAAAAAGAATTTGAAATTAGTAAAAATTGAAAGGCTCCCATATGACATGCTAAATTTTTGTTATATTTGTTAGAAGGATATATTTGCACACATATTCAAGAAAGGCATATTTATAAATATATTCATAAGAATATATTTACAAGAGACTAAGCATCCCTAGAAGACTTAGCTTTTAAAAATATCAAACTGATCTTAAAATACTGCTAAGAAGAATGTATTTGTAAGAAAAATACACTTTATGACTGAACAGATTTTTAAAATATAGTCTTAAAATATTCATACAAAAATGTATTTATATTCATTTACTATATTTAAAACAATACTCCATAAAATAAGTCTTTGTTAAATTTGTAAGTGTGGTAAAGTTGGCAAAATATTTATTTAGCAAGCTGATCCTTCAGTAGATTGGCTTTTGGGAATTCGCCATTGAGCAATGATCCTGTGGCAAACTGGCCTTTGACATATTCATTCACCCCCCTCGTATACGCCTCGCTAATCGATCTCCTTGCCATGCCTCGCAGTGACTGATATCTCACTCAGCTCCCTTGGGATTGCCAGAACTGAGCACACTGTGTTGCCTCTTATGAAGACTTAGAAATGTTGACTAATGAACAGACAAATTCATTCACAAATGGCCTTTCTGCTGCCTTAGCCTGAATACTTTCCTTCTCCTTCTCCTTCTAGGATAGATACCAAAGGAACCTGAATTCAAATGAGTGACAGCCAAGGAGGAAAACCTTTCTGGCACATTTTATGCTCTACATCCATATTTGTATTTGCATGGCCTCATAATTTGTTTATGAATTATGGGCCGAGCCCCAATATCAAACTTCTATGCAAATGTGGAGCTCAAAATAAAATTTTACTATGTTGACTAATGCTGGGGGTAAAATTGATTGAAGCCTTACTAAACAGTTGAAAATGTTTTGCTTAAAAGATATTTATCACAAACACTGTTGTTATACTTGGATTTACCCTGTAGATTTATTAGTAACTTCTGTTCTCCAAAGGCTCTGAGCAGAATGTTCCCTATATATAGGAAGAGTGCACATGTTTACTGTTTGTTAGTGTCAACATGTGGTTCACAGTGAAGCCAAGACTACCTCAGCAGACCTTAAATATGGTGCTTGCCAAGACACACCAAGGCTAGATCAGCTTCAAACTTACAAAGGCAAATCTGGTGGACAGCACTCATAGCCAAAACCGAATTTGTAGTCACGCCCCAGACTCTCTTCCTCCCGAGCTCTCTGCTTTCCCTACTTCAGCAAATTATACCAGCCCTCATTCCATTATTCTTAGCACTGCTGCCCCTACCCTCAACTCCTCTCAGAGAGATTCATAAAGAATAGAAAGAACCAAAGGGTGACAAGCTACCAGACTTGTTACCAGTCACACAGTAACTCACACTTTTCAAGCCTTCCTAGTATGGAAGAGGATGCACAGGCCTGGGGCCCAGAATATCCCCTCATGCTCCTTCCAGCTGGCACTGAAGACAACGTGGTGTGGAGGGGCCAACTAACCCACCCTGTCTCAGGCTGAGTATCCTCGTCCCCAACTGAGACTTACTGTCCTCACTACCTGGACAAGCAAAATCCCAAAGCACGCTAGGCCTGAACAAAACCCAGTCCAAAACAGTCATTATTTTTACAAAAATTAAGCCACACATAAGCAATGACCCAAAAAACAGAGGTGGCCTTCTGACTTTCAGACTCTGGCCTGTCTCATCATTGAGATTAGTCACTCCTCTGCCTGTTCTTGGGACACTGAACTTGTGGAAAGAGAATCTATAAATATACAGTCACCTTCTTCGTCTGTAGCAAGGTAAGCGGAAGTCACCTCTTTGGGCCCTGGAAGAGTAGGGAAATATGGAAACTAGAATCTCACCTTCCCACACGCCACCATTTCTCCAGTCCTCCACACCAAGGACAGAGTATAAGTCTAAAATACATCCTTTTCTTACCTCCTCATCATCCCCTGTATTCTGTCAGCCACCAAACTTGAAGTTCTGCCTCATAGATGTTTCTCCACGTGCTGTTTCTTCTTCATACACCCTACCTGGGTCCTGCATCCAGCCCTCACTGTCCTTCGCCAGCACTACAGTCGCAATCTCCCAATCCCTCTCTCTGATTTAAGCCTTGCCCTGTTTCTCATCTAAACTCTGCACAGAAGCCAGAGTGATCATTCTGAAACTAAGTCATGTCACCCTCTGACAGATCCCATTCACTACAGAATAAAGGCCAAGCTCTTTAGAAAGACTTACAAAGCCTTTCATGGCCTGCCTACCTTGGCAAATTCATTTGCCTCTTTTCTTTCGCTGTCCCATAGGCATCTCAGTAATATTGAAACACTTGTCATTTCTGATATTCACCTTGCAATTGCAAGTCTCCATCCCTTCATTCACTCTTTCTCTCATTTGGTTGACTCTGATTCAACCTTGAAGATTTTAAGGTGTTTCTCCTTCAGGAACCCTTTCTAAATTCAACCCTGGCTCTGTCCTGCTCCCTCAGGCTGGGGCATCCTCCCCTCAGGAATACATGGGAATATCTGCGAATTGCTAAATCATTGAACTTTTCATCCTATGCTGATATTTATGTACATATCTGCTTTCCTTTTGGGCAGGGGCCAATAACAAGAGGTTATTGGCCAATAACCCCAATAACAAGAGGTTACCAGCATTCAGAAGTTTGTGAACCTAAACTGAAGTCTTTGCTCTTCTAAACCATTTATTCATTTCTTTATTTTACATTAATTCAATAATAATTGAGTAATGAATTCCCTGGGTATGGCCCACTCCACTCACCCACTTTCATTTTGCTGGGTAGTGATGTGATTTCTCAGATATTTTCAGACTGTATGAATATCATTCACTTTTTCCATCTCTCTACATTCCAGAGCATATCAAAAACATTTGTTAACCACTTTCAAATTGTGATTTGTTTTTGAATCACACGTTTGAATCATCTTTGTATGCTTCTTGTTCTGGTGACATGACTGATTGATTACATTTCTCTTTTATGGGTTTAGGCTGACGTAAGTGATGGTACATGACAGTCTAACGCCCTGGAATTGTGAGATCCTGCTCCCTCCTTGCTGTCTTCCATCTGCAGTTAAATACATGTTAATAAATAATAGTAGTGAAGTAACAGCAGAGTATTCTTTTACAGCAGGTCTTTGAAGCTACTCAGACTCTGCCTGTCTCTTCCTGCTTCAGAAAGCTTTCTGCCCAGTGGCTTTAGCTGCTAACAGACAAGATTTTTTTTTTACATTAGAGTTCATGAAAGGTAAATTCTAAAAAGCTTTGATATAAATCCTACAATTTCCAAAGAGAATCTCAAAAACAAATGGAGAAACACCAAGGGTGGGCAGTTGCCACTCTGTGGACGTCAAAAGCAGGGCAGGGCAGCTAATCCAGGGGCACTGCGATTGGGAGCAGGGGAGCAATGAAGGACGTGGGCTCTCCAGGCCTCTGGCAAGGATCCTGAGCAGCCAAGAGCAAGTGAGACTGGGAAGAGGCCAGGAAGGGCAGGACCATGAAACGCGGAAGAGCGAAGGCCTGTGTGTAGCTTGGAGCTTCCGCTACAATGCAATGGGCATGCTTCCCAAGAAGAGTAAGGTTCATATAAACCACTTCATAAATAAAATGTTACAATAAAAATCATAAGCTAATCAGTTCATTTTGTACAACCAATACTTAGATTAATAAATACTCAGCCCTACAAACTCATGGAAATATATTAAGTACATACATACTCTATCACCTCTATAAGGAATCAAAATATTTAACAACCAGCTCAGAACAGATCCACCAACCAGAACAGACACTGGCCATAAACACCAGCCAGCTAAATATAAGCCCTGGATAAACAACAGGTATCTCCCCTCCCTGCAAAGCTCCTCTTCAGATTCTGCTCTGGGTCCTCTCCCAAGCAACAAGAGTGATTAGGGATAAAACATTTGAACGAAAACTCTGAAGTTATTCTTGGGCATACTGGCTTTCTGCCTGAAGCTAAAAAAAATGACTTGAGTTTCTTTTTCCATTTTCAGCATTTTATTTGTCGTCCTCACTGTTTCTAGGCTCTAAGGGCCAGTGATTTTTCCCATTTCCACTGCCCTGCAATCCAAAGCTCCCTCCTCAAAATAGACACTGAGGGCTCCGGGCTGCGTCTGGGTCACAGGCCCTGCAGGAATTCCTGGCGTGGCCTCCCTGCTCAGGCTCCTCGCCACCTCCCCAAACATCCACATTTCATCTTCTGCTTTCTCCTCCAGACCTCGTTTCAAATCCAGTCCTCCATTCCTAAGCTTTATATACTATCCTTTTTCTTGCCATTTTGTCCATATAAAATTCTTTGGAGAAAAGTAGCAATTTTAGGGTGTTCTGATATCCTTGTCATTGAGCTGTAGCTCCCCACCCTGTTTTTGAATGGAAACTTTTATTACTTAAGTCAGTCATTCTCTTGGATGATTTGCTTGTATCATGTCAGCCGTCAAAATGCATTTAAACATTGTTTTCACTTTGCAGGCAACTGGAGAGCAGAAAGGCTAAGGCACTTGCCTCTGATCACACAGCTAATAAGCAGTGAAATCACTCTAAACTCAGGAGACGGTTGATTCCAGTCTCTTGTTCTTTCTTACCCTACATTGCTGCTCTAAAATTAAAAACCAAAATACTAATAAAACTGTCCAGAGTTACGGGGTCTGGCCTTGATTTGAATGACACTTTTCTAACTCAAGCGAATGTTTACACATATAAGAATAGAAGGCTGGGTCTCCACTCTACACCTTCACACTGCTCGTCAATCTCAAGCCAATAAAGTCCTAAGCAGCCCCCAGCTTGAGAAAATGCTAAGCAAAATCACTTCTGCCTATCACTGCTGAAGAGAAATGAGGGACTAATTTGACATATTCCTGGTATATGATGCCATTTATTTGAATCAATGCTCCATTAGATATTCCAAAGTTATTTAAAAATCAATATTGATCAGCGTTGGGTTAAAGGGTAAAGTCAACAAACCCAAAGCATTATTTTGAGGGTTAAGAAGGTTGTTTTCTTTCTTTGGAATCAGAGAGAAGGAAAATTAAATCACAGTTAGACATTGGCCCCAGAGTGAAGAAGGAGGGCTTATTTCTGCTCGGGACCGGTGCACATACAGGCATGCATGTGCTTGTGAGTGTGTGTGATGCACGTCTGCAGGTGTGTGCTTGCATGTGAGTAGTGGACACACATGCAGTCCAGCTGCACTGAGGCGAGTTTGGAGGCCCTAGGAAGACTTGGGCAGAAACTGGCCTGCTCTCTAGGGGCAGGCTGATTAACTCAACTTTATGTAAGACCATATTGTTTTCAACCTCAGAAACATTTACCAGAAAATCAGGGACCATGACCTCCTGGACAAAAGGAAAACAGTCACAGCCCTGAAGGCAGGAGAGGACCGAGCCATCCTCCTGGGACTGGCCATGATGGTGTGCTCCATCATGATGTACTTTCTGCTGGGAATCACACTCCTGCGCTCGTACATGCAGAGGTAATACCACTGGGTGGGAGGGACCCTGCCGCTGTCTCCTCCATCCTCCCCCTCATTTAGGCACCCCGAAGGGCATCTTCTGCACCTTCTTTCCTGACAAGAACTTTGCAAAGTCCTGGTAAATAATACTTTTCAGTAACATTACCTAATAATAATGATAAATATAGCTCTACATACAACCTGGATACCAGGTGTCAAAGAAAGATTTTTACTTGTTTAATTATCGCAACTACTCTCTAAGGTAAGTATAAATATACTCCTTATAAAAACGGCAAAACTGAGGCTCCAGAGAGATGTGATTTCCCCAGTGTCACACAGCTCTTGCTTGTGGCAGAGCTGATTCAAGCCCACACCCTGCATATTCTGAAGTTCCTGTTCCTGCCACATCACGCTTCTGTCTCTTCTCCTTTCCCCTTCATCCCCTTTCCCCTTCACCCAACCCCTCCATCACGTTCCATGTCAGTGTTTCTCAACTGAAGATTCCAACTTCCCCAGAAACTTTTTAAAACGCTAATTCCCAGCCCCCACCACCATCACCCCAGAAGATCAGATTGAATTGGGCTGGAGTGGGACCCAATCTCTAGTATCTGTTCAAGCTCCTAGGTGATTCTGATGTGCCTTCTAGGCGGAGAAACACTGCTATGCATCAACTTTTAAAAATAACAGATGTTGAATCTTTTCATTTCCGTATCTGCCCTAGGTTTATTGAATGGATAGGAATGCCAATAATCATATGACAGCAAGTGTGCTCCGCCCTCGGGAAGCCGTGCGGTAAACACCACCGGCGTCTCTAGCTAACTTTTGTCCATAAATTGGATACTCTGAACACAGGCGAGCCCAGCCTCGCTGTATCGAATGGGGGAAAGTCTCACAGCAGTTCAGCTTAAAGAAGCAAGACCCTTTCACGTGAAAAGTTGAAGTTTCAATCCAAAAGAAAATCAAATCATTTTGTGGCATTTGTTTCTCCATCTAAATTAATACTTTCATTTTAGAAGCAAAATCTAGCTGAAATGCAGTCATTTGCTGAAATTAAGGCATCTTCGTTCACATTTGCGGCTGCTCTGCTCTGTTTCTCTGATGGCCTTCAGCTGTGCTCATTTTCAATGAAAATGCTGATGCCTCAGGCCCCGAGTGGTCGCTGCTTCCAATACGCTTTCAGATCTTCACATCTGCTTGGAACTATCAAAAACTTTTAACAGTAGATAAGCAAAATCTGACCGCCCATGTTCCAGGAAAATACAATTTGCCACACCAAGGGAAGGGATCAGGTCTAGTAACTGCTTCTGGAATAAACTTTTACACATGCAAAGGAGTGGGAAGCTGTAGATGCCTATTCAGCAAAGGGCAAGGGTATTAATCTGCAAAGAAAATACGTTTTCCCATTGCTATGGTGATCAGCTTATACCCAAAACCAAACCATCGATTGCTGGTGTGTTAATTCCTAATTACAAATGTTGATCTTGATCATAAAATTAAAGGTATTTTAAAATGACAAGTTGGCCAAGGTGCAGCTGGATCCCTTCAAGGTGAGAGGTCACAGGGCACCCTTATTCATCCATTAGCCTGGGTTTCTTTTCCATTGTGTTTGTGGGAGACAGCACTACACAATAGAATGAGCCTGGGCCTTCAAGAATTACAAGATTGGGTGGGTTCACAATTCCCATCACTTACTGCCTATATGTCCTTGCAAATGTCAGAGATTTCTCAGTTCACTCCTTTTTTGAGATAGAATCTCACTCACCCTGTCGTCCAGGCTGGAGCGCAGTGGCGTGATCTTGGCTCACTGCAACCTCCACCTCCCGGGTTCAAACAATTATTCTGCTTCAGCCTCCTGAGTAGCTGGATTACAGGTGCCCACCACACCCAGCTAACTTTTCTATTTTTACTATACATGGGGTTTCACCATGTTGGCCAGGCTGGTCTCAAACTCCTGACCTCATGATCTGCCTGCTTCAGCCTCACAAAGTGCTGGTATTACAGGTGTGAGCTACTGCGCCTGGCCCACCTACTTTTAAAGAGAAATTACTACCCAACTTATACAGTTGTTGAGAGAACAAAAGAAGGCAGTATATGAAAAGCACCAACTCGGGGAAAGGAATGTGCAGTAAGTGATTGCTTGCAATATAATGAAAGGGTCGAGGTATTTTTTCCCTTATTAGCAAGACCTTAAGGCACCTATCACTGTCCTTCCATCCATCAAGCTGGACACAAGACCCTCCACTCCTTTGCCATCCTGCCCTCCTTCTCCCGCACACCTTCTGTGCCTGCAAACGGGGCCAGGGTGAGAGTTGGGATGAAGAAAGTGCAAAGTAAAACATACAGAGGTAGGGGCTGGAGCATGGCGAGAAGCTGCCACACAGTGGGAATACAGGGCGAGGACAGGTGATGATTTTAAAGCCTGCCTCGTGTTACCAGTGAATTCAATAACGAAAAAGAACTCAAGTCAAGCACTGCAGAATACCACATCCAATGGAAGTCACTGAAAAACTTCTTGTGCGTCAAACTTTGTCTAAGTTCTACTGCAGTTTGCTTAAAGCTGTTCTATTCAAAGGCCTAAACTTTACACAGATAGATCATGCCAGAGATTTGGAAAAGACGTTTCAGCCTCAGGAGTTGAGAAATGATTCCCTTAGACTGTGCCTTCCTCACCACTAGCTCTTGGACCTGTGTTTACTCTCCCCCTTCCTTTGTAGCGTGTGGACCGAAGAGTCTCAATGCACCTTGCTGAACGCATCCATCACGGAAACATTTAATTGCTCCTTCAGCTGCGGTCCAGACTGCTGGAGACTCTCTCAGTACCCCTGCCTCCAGGTGTATGTGAACCTGACTTCTTCCGGGGAAAAGCTCCTCCTCTACCACACAGAAGAGACGATAAAAATCAATCAGAAGGTAAGAACTGAAAACGCACTGCCTTTCAGTTATCCCGCAGAGCTTGGCACCAGGCTCTCTGCCTCTGAAGTTCCCCTTTGCCAGCATTTCAAAGGAAAATACTTTCAGGAAGCAGAGCCTGTTTCTTCCATTCAGAGAACTCGCTATGTGACTCATGCCTAGAAAATATTTATTTTCTCTGCGAATTGTGGACAAATTGTTCCTATATTTGTGATAGTTCAGATTTAGCTTTCCCTTCCATTTGAAATGGTAAATATTAATATATCTTTTTTCTAGATAATTTTTAAATTATACTTTAAGTTCTGGGATGCATGTGCAAACGTGCAAGTTTGTTACACAGGTATACACATACCCTGGTGGTTTGGTGCACCCATCAACCCATCATCGACATTAGGTATTTCTCCTAATGCTATCCCTCCCCCAGGGCCCCACCACCCCCTACAAAAGGCCCCAGCGTGTGATGTTCCCCTCCGTGTCCGCGTGTTCTCATTGTTCAACTCCCACTTACGAGTGAGAACATGCAGCTTTTGGTTTTCTGTTCTTGTGTTAGTTTGCTGAGAAATATATCTTTATACAAATAGACTGGTCTTTCAAAGCAAGTATGCAGCTTAGAGATGTACAAGCCAAAACCATGTTTGTCATGTACCTGGGAACCATCAGGTAAAGGTGTATTCTGGTTTCCCACAGTCATTGTCACTTAGTTCTGTGACCTTAGGAATATAACTTAACCTTTCTGATCCTCAGCTTCCTTTTCTCTAAAAAGTAACAAATGGCCACCTTGCAAGGTCATTATGAAGATGAGACCTGAGTATGTACAGTGTTGATCAGAGCACGCTACAGTCAACCCATGAGCAATCTGTATGCGTGTGTGTGTGTGTGTGTTCTTCACATGTTATACTCATAGAAGCTGAATTTTCCAGCACTAATATATTCAAGTCCACATGGTAGATGTTCAGTGAATGTATATTTTATTAAAGCTTTATATAAAATTTACATTTATAAGGTCAGGATGACCAGGAAGGTGTCAGCAGAACCAAGGTACCATTACAATATTAAGTTAAATATACTGAGTTTTGGATTGGTAGTAACAATTAGCTATGCAGAACAACCTCACATGCCGAGACAACTTGATGCCACTCTTGGCTCTTACTACCACAATACAACCCTTTGACCTCTAATCTTTCTTGTAAAAGCTTTTCTTGTCATTAAATTGTCAGCACTTAAATGATAAGGCTTATAGTCATTGAAAAAATGCAGTCGATTCAAGGTTCAATACCAGCACGTAGGGTGAATAGGATTGGTTTCTGATGTATTGACGCAATGTAAGGAAACCCACCTTGCACTTTTGTTACAGGATCTTCAAATAATTCTTTCAAATATCTCTGAGGACTCAACATAATAAATATTTCAGAGCATGTTGTTTGAAAATGCTTTCTCTGATTTTCTTTCGTTTGAAGTAGCCACAAATAGTACCCATCCCAACCCTGTGCTGCGAAGTGTAAACTCTAGCTCCCTCACAAAGTGTTTGTCTTTCAAGGTTTTCCCTTAACTCAGACTTTTAAATCAAAGCTGACTGGTAATGACAAATGCCTATAAAACTCTTAAATCTTAATAGGCATCAAAAAGTGGGACATACTTTCATTTCCTTATTTTGACAATTTATCACTACAGCCCTATGAAAATGCATTATTGAAGCTATAAACGAAGAGTGTAGCTACCAATAAATGTCCCGGATATATATGCAGGGCTTATTTGCTCTCAGCAGAATACTAGGTGATCGTTTGGTTTATTGGCCCCACTATCTTGTTTTTTAAAGTAAATTACAACATATGGAACTGGGCATGAAATGAAAAAGTACAGCTCAAGTATTACAAACACATTTGTAACCACCTTACGGGTAAAGAAACAACATTTTCTGTACCCCCAAAACACCCCACAGGCCCCCTCGCGATAACTATAGGCTCTGCCTCCACTAAAGACAACAACTTTCCTGTTTATGACAATTACTTTCTTATTTTCTTTGTACTTTTATCATCTCAGGATGTATCCTTAAACACTATATATTCTATTTATAGTTTTGCCTCATTTTTAAACATTATATAAATGAAATCACATAGAATACTTTCCTTTCTGTCTGGTTTCCTTCATATAGCATTTTCTTTGTTAGATTTATTCCATTTGGTTATAGTTCATTCATTTTCATTACTGTATCATATTCCATTGTATGAATGTCTGTTTATTTATTCATTCTACTGTTGATGGACGTTTTGAGTTGTCTGTAGCTTGGGGCGATTAGAAGTGACTCTACAATGAATATTCTCATATATGTCTCTTGGTGCACAAGCACACACACGTCCATCAGGTGTAAACCTGGAATGGAATATTTAAATCATAGACTATACATATCTGGAAGTTCAGAAGATAATGCCAAATGCTTTTCCAAAATGTATGTGCCAATTTACATTCTCACCAGCCCTATGGATATGAGAGTTCTTACTACTCCAAATCTTTCCCAACACTTGGTAACATCTATAACTTTAATTTAGCTAATGTGATATTTCCTTGTGATTCTGATGGCTTATGTTATCAAGTGCCTTTTTATTTATTTATTGGCCATTTGGATATCCTTTTTTGTGCAATGTCCATGAAAGTTGCTTGCCCATTTTTCTATGGAATTGTTTCTTCTTTACATTTATGGTAGAAATTATTTAAATATGAACCTCTGTTGGTTATATGTGTTGCAAACATCTTCTCCCATTATGTGGCCTTTTCACTCTCTGAATGTCTTTCAATGAAAGAAGCTTCTAATTTCTGTGTAGCTAGATTTTGTCAATCTTTTCCTTTCTATTCAGCGCTTTTGCTGTTCTGTTTTAAAAGTCCTTACGCACCCTAATATCATAAAGTCATTCTCCTAAATCACATTCTAGATGTATTATTCTCTTCCCTTTCACATATACAGTAAAATCTGACTGGAATTCATTTTTACATAGGGATCCAGTTTCTTATGGTTTTTTTTGTTTTTATTTTTCATATGGATAGCCACATAAAATGTCAAAAAAAATCCATCTTCTAAGGCAGAACCAGTCCATTTTTGAAGAGACCACACTTTTTCTCATTGGATTACTTTTATAATCTCATCTCTCCCTCTATTTTATCAGAAGTCATCTATTCTGTTATTATTCTTTTTAAAGTCAAAAATAACAGAGGCTGGTGAAGCTGCAAAGAAAAGGGAATGCCTCTCCACTGCTGGTGGGAATGTAAGCTAGTTCAGCCATTGTGGAAGGCAGTTTGGTGAGTGCTCAGAGAACACAAAGCAGAACTGCCATTCGTCCCGGCAATCCCAATATTGGGCATATACCCAAGAGAACACAAGTTGTTCTGCCGTGAAGACACAGGGATATTTATGTTCATGGCAGCACTTCTCACAATAGCAAAGATATGGAATCAACCTAAATGCCCATCAACAGTGGACAGGATAAAGAAAATGTGGTACATATACACCATGCAATAATACTATACAGCCATGAAAAATAATGAGATCGTGTTCTTTGCAGCAACATAGTTGGAGATGGAGGTCATTATGCTAAGTGAACTAACACAGGAACAGAAAACCAAATACCACATGTTCTCACTTATAAGTGGGAGCTAAATATTGAGTACACATGGACACAATGAATGGAAAAGCACACACCAAAACCTGCTTGAGGGTGGAGGAAGGAAGGAGGGTGAGGATTAAAAACTACCTATAGGGTACTATGCTTATTAGCTGGGTGGTAAAATAATCTGTACACCACACTCCTGTAACATACAATTTACCTATGTAACAAACCTGCACCTGAACGTAAAATAAAATTTTACAACTTGCAGTCTAGTAAAGAACATTGAAACATTTTAACTCCACTTTTTAATTCTTTTCTCATCTTCTATCTTATTATCATTTTTGTGTTATGTATCCTTGAAGCTCATGTAGACATATTACTGTTGTTGTATATAATCCATGTTAATTGACATGGATTCCCATATTTTCCATTTTTATTATTCCTATTCCCTTATCTCTGTTCTTCTATCTGGGATCATCTTTAGTAGTATTTATTTTAGTGCAATGTTTTCCCCCAAAAGTTCTCATTTTTATTTGTCTGAAGGCATTTTTTATTTCATTTTTCTTCTTAAAAGACACATTCACTGAGCACAAAATTCTAAGTTGGCTATTTTTTTTCCATTGTCTTCTGGTAAGCTTTGTTATTGTTCAGAATTTGGCCCTCATTCTAATTGCTGCTTCTTTGAAGATAATCTTGGCCTATTTTGAAGATTATTTTATTGGTTTTTCTGCAATTTATTATGTGACAAAACATGCAACTATTTTTATTTAGCCTAGTTAGCATTAGCATTTCCAGGGCTTCCTTCCCTGCTCCTTAATATTCTTTGTCAATTTTAGAAAATTCTGTCATTATCTCATCAACACTGTTCTCATTCTCTGCCTCTTCACCTTCTGGGACTCCAATGAGCCGTATGCTAGGCTTTCTCACTGTATCCACTACGTGTCTTATGCTCCCTTTTGTGTTTCTCCCTCCTTTGTCTCTTTTTGCTTCTTTCTGGATGCATACCCGTCTTCTAATTAAGCAATTCTTTCCTCTGCTCTGCAAATCAACTGTTTTAAACCCACCATTGAGTTCTTAATTTTGCTTACTTTATTTTTTAATTCTAGAATATCCAATTGAGTCTTGTTTAGTCATTTCCAATTCTCTGCAACATTTTAATTACTGTCCTTTAAATCCTTCAGCGTAAAAAGTAAAATTACAGTCATTATGAAGTCTATTTTGATATCTTCACTGTTTGTACCTGTTCTGTTTTTGTTTTCTCTCGTTTGTTTTCATGTTGTCTTACAATATCTGACTTTTTAAATTAGGTTTCAGATATTATATTTCCAAAATTATTTATACTAGGATAATGTTATAACAGCATCTTTTCCAAAAATATTTGCTTCTGCCAGGCACTTGCCATTCAGGATCACCTCATTCTGACTTATTATACTTAAATCCAAATGGAAGTCTCTGTGAGGACCTATCTATTTCAGGCTAGAATGCAGCTCTTTGGAATCCCAACCCAAAGTGAACAGCAGAATTATCAAGACCCCAACTTGACAGATATCCAATAATAGTTCCTGCTCATAGCTCTGCAAAACTGTCAGAAATGCCAGTTCGCCTCCTAGGCTCTCACCACCCTTCCTCATCAGGAAATGCTCCCAGGGAAAAGACAGCAAATGTTCCTGGCCCTATGGTTCTTTACTTTCTGGATAGCTCACCTCTGCTTTTAATCTGACATATACACACTGAAAATACACAATTATCTCCATGTCAAAGGGTCACTAAACCATCTTCATGCAAAATGAGAAATATTCAAGATAATTCTGGCAAAAATAAAAAATTATCAGTGTCAACTCCCTTTCCTGTTATCCTCCCCATGCTCCCCAAAAATAATGGTCTCCCTCAAAGTTATCAAGAAATGGGTATGGTTGTATTGAGATACATTGGGCGCTACTGATAATGGCTGATCTAAGACAACAGTAGGTGAGAGGGTATTAGTCAAGCTGCCTGCATCTTGGCAGAAAGGATTTTATTTTTACATTTTCACCCTGTCTCAGATAGTTTTTTCTTTTGCCTTTAAACCCAGTGCCCAACCTCCTGTCAACATTATGACCAAAGCTGCTAAGCTGATCAACTGTCATGCTCTCTGGAGCCACCGGCTGGCTAATGAGCTCTGGGAGCCAGAAGAGGGCTCAGGGGTCCCTGACTCCCTTGGCCACAGGCGGTCACTAGCATCATAAAAGCAGCTGCTGAGTGTTAATTCACTTGGGTTGTTGCTTCTGAATTCCTCAATTCTGATCCCCTTCAGAAGTTTAAAACCTCTTTTACTCGCCAGGAATTCCCAAAACATGCCCATATGGTTTGAGGATAGATTAAAAATATAGTTTAGTCCAAAAAAAGAAAAGTATACCCATTTTTGGTATATGACGTAATACTATATATCTGGTCTGATGATGTAGAAAAATCCAAATTTAGTTTCTCCTACTGTATTCTCACAACATGCTGCTAACACCAGATGTGTGTTGGGGGGTGGGGGTTTGGTTCCCCACACATAATGAAGCTGAGATCAAAATAATAAAATAATTTTCCCAGAGTTACACATTCACTAGCTAAGTATATCTGAATTAAAACCTAAGTCTCTTTACTTCATCACGCTTGCTCTTAAAGAGTAAAACGTTAGAGCATCCCCTTGAGAGAGTAACGACGAGTTCTAAAACAGCTAAATTCCATGAATTATTTATCCTTCTGATAGATATTTTGGTGAACAGGTGAGAATCTACACCTTTCCATCCTATTCCAAGAGGCACTTAGGATAAGTAAGAAACGGTGAGCAAGGAATAGAATTACCTGTGATCCGTAGGTAAGATTAGGTCTGTATATTCAGCCCCAGTTTACATAGAGTAGATATTAAGCAGAGTAGATATTAAGCAGATATTACCTTGAAATGGGGTAAAATAAGAAGTTGGGGTTGGTGGTGGGGAATAGGCCCTGAAATTTGGCGTTTGACATCCCATAATTATCATTTTAAATTTGAGATATTTCTTAGACATTTGCTGAAACTCCCTGCAGACCAGATTCAGAAACACTTTTGTGATGGACAGAGTTTAGTCACTCCTTCCCAAAACTGAAACCTGGGCAACTGAGGGCATCTTTGTGTATAAGTAAAAGAAGGAATGTGCCAGAAAGAAGCTGACACTGAGTGTGGAGAAGACAAGCCGGGGAAAGGGACCTAGTCCTTTCCAGTTGCCAGGAGGAAGGGGTGTGGCGAATAGTCAAGGTCATATTAGACATCTGCCTCACTCTAGAACTAAATGGGTACATCGGACTCTGGGGGCTCCATGGTTAAACTCTCTGGGTATCGTCTAATCCCAAAGCTCCAGGAAGATTCTAGTTCCTTAGTCAATTTCCTAGGTCTTTCAAGTTTCTCCTCCACTCCAAATCAAACAGAAGTGCCATGATGGATATGAGACCCACGGGCAAAGACAGGAAAGGAAATCCTCTCCATAGTGGGACTTTGTCTCAATACTGAAAGAAACGGTCGTGCATAACAGTGTGAATTCTGCTTTCCTTTTCACTGCTAAATACATGGAGCAGTCCACTTGCCAAAATCAAGCAGATACTAGAAGTTCAAACTGAGCAAGTCTAAGGTAAATGTTGTAAGATCCACTTTTAAAAAAAAAAATGTATTGGTAAAGAACATGAAGTCTCAAAAGGAGTGGGAAGAAACGAAGTCTCGCTCTATTTTCTCAACTCCTCTATTCATCGCTAATGTTCAAAAATTCAAAAGTTCAAAATATATTTGTGAATTCAAGGCTACCAGCTGGTAATCTATACATTCTCTGAACATTCGAGTTATGTCCCATTCTCAAGCATAGAATTGCAAAGTCTGGTACATTATATATGCTTAAGAAATATGTGCACAATATTCATTGTTTGAGAACACTAGAAAACGTCCCATTGAGTTTGGAAGCAGTGATATTTGTGTTTCACATGAGCAATGCTCTTTCCAGTTTTGGTTTTTGTTTGCTTTCTTGCTTCCTGGACATGGCAGACTAGGACCTGGCTGCTAGTTCCTACGGTACCTTTGTGGCCCACCTCTACGATGACACAGTCTTTACTGAAAGGTGCTTTAGCTGCATTCCCATTCCATTTCATCACCCATATGTTTCTCTATATACATCCAATTTTGTTTATGCTTTTATCACCCATATATATCATGCCACATGGTATATCAGAGACAATAAATATTTATTGGGTTTGATTAAACTTCTAACTCCATTTCAGAAATAAGATACTTCCCTCTTTATAAAAAGCCAAATGAAAAACACACCCTTCCCTTGATGTGACCTGAGAAATTGATACCTTCCTTCCTGCCATCACAAGGAAAAGGAGGCGGACAGTGAGGTTATTCAGCCAAACACATTCTCTTACAGCCTCCTCCCTTCCCCACATGGCTTATTTTTAAGATGAAGCCACGTCACTCTTCACACAAGCCTACTGAAGCATGTCTGAAAAAAGCCCAACAGGTGGTTTCTCAAACCTTCTGTCCATCATGAGAATAAAAATAACTGTTCCAAAAAATTCTGGAAGTGAGGCTAAGAAAAAAATTCAGTCAGTTCTCCAAAAATCAGAGAGAAGATACAATTGCTGGACCTGAATTGCCCACGAGAGGGAAAGGGTGATCAGGAGACACAGACAGTACCAAAGTTTCTTCAGCTGGGAAGGGAGAGCACATGACCATAGGTCCATCCCTGGGGTTTTCAATACTAAGGAGAAGTTTCTGTCAGTCAAGAATCTAAGGACTGGGAAAAGCAGTAGGATTTTATTAACAAAACTCAAGATTAAGAGAGATGTGAGTCTAAATCTTCCACTGAATGCCTGCTTCAAAGGTTTGATACATTTATATAGCCACATGTTACAGCAGAAAAGAAAGAATGACCTATAATCATGGTAAAAATATTAACATGTTTTCAACAGTACTGAAATACGTTGTATATGTGAAATTATTACTCATATGTTCTTTGTGCTATATATCATGCAGAGTCTAAAAGCTAAATCTTCCCTTTCCTCCACCTCCCACCGAAAAAGAAAGACCTAAAAATGCTGGATGTTTATCTTTTCTATCTAAATTTCATTTTTCCAACTAAGTTTTATATATATATATATATATATATATATATATATATATATATATATCTCACTTAGTAAAGTTTTATGTATTGAAATGCATTTTATGTGTTCAAAACCAGTGACATGAAAATACTCTCCAAACACATGATAAAATCATAGGATAACTAAATCTTCACTCTAAATTCACACCTGGCTAAGAAACATACTCACAGCCATCATTTGAGCCACAGAAATAGAAATCTAGACTCCTAGTGTAGAATTCAGCATAATGCAAAGCTCCTAAGACAAAAGGGCCAGAGACAGGAGGTCAGCACCATTCAACAGGACTGCCTCTGCAAAAACCATGCAACTAGTAATTTTGCTTTTCTTAGAGACTTCATGGTTTAGCTTGTGATGCTTGATTGAAGACTTTCAGAAGATCATGTGGACAAATGTGAAATTCCAATAGAAAAACATGTTAATAAAAAGTTATTGAGGCTTTACACATATTCATCATTTAATCCTCACACACACACACACACACACACACACACACACACCTGCCATGAAGGCTCTATCAACCTCATTACATAGATTTAAAACATTGACTCTGAGAGGCCACGTAACTTGCCTACAGTCATACAGTAAACAGATCTCCTGAACACAAGTTAGGAGCTTGTTATATACTCATATATTCATGATCACCAAGGACCTATCTATAATAAAAGTAGATGACTGATTGACATACAGTCGAATTCTCATTTTCAGGGGTACTTAACAGTCTAGTGACAGCTGGTTTGTGTGTGTGTTAAAAAATGACAAGATGAGAAAGAGCTGAAAACACCAGGGCAGCAGAGGACTTTTTCTCCACTGGTGTCTGCCTGTTGCACGATTTGTACCACTGGCACTGAAGTCCCACTATCAATCAAGTATGAGCCAAGCCTCATCCGTCCAGCCCAAATGCACTCTGTGAAAGCCCACTGGCTTTCAAATTTCATTAGCAACTCCTGTGTTACAGTTCTGCCAGATGGTCTCAGTGGTAGTTTATATGAAGAATCCTATCTACTGACAGAATTATTGCCATTTGGCTGACAGATGTTTCTTTAAAAATATATATTTTTAAATTGAATCCATTCGCAAAAGGATAAGAAAAGGAAAAACTTCACTTTCAATGGAATGCCATTTTAACTGAGATCATTTCAATAACTTAGCACTGTTCACCACTGAAATTTCCTCTATAAACTATCTTGGCATGAAAATATACAGATACCTGAAGCATTCATAATCTAAATTGGCTTGGTTTAAATTCAACCAGAAATGGTCTGTCTTATTTTTTCAATGCTTTGGTTCAACAAATATTTCTAAAAATGTTAAAGAAATGATCAGGGCATCTTTAAAAATGTCCATCTTTGAAAGACAAAAATAAAGGTATTCCCACACTGCCTAATACCCTTTTGATCCAGAGGCATCTGGATCAAATTCATGATGGAAAATTCACTTCATGGCAGTCAAAAGCCAGTTTCACACTAAATTATAACTAATTGAAACATTCTGCTTTCTTGGAGAAACTTTCAGCTACAAGAAGATCAAGTACAAGAGGATAAATACAAGTACAAGAGGATCAAGTACAAAAGTATCAGTACAAGACGATCCCCTGCTCTCCTCACCCGTACAAACATATCCACATTTATACTTAACTGGTTAGATTTTAAGGTGTCAACCAGACCTTGCTACAAGAATAGCCCATTAAACACGGTTTATGATAAATGCAGCATGCTCATCCTCCATTCTTAACCAGTCAAAGAACTTTCCTGCTATCTATACTCAAATAATTCAATGATTACAGCTCAGCAAAAAAAGCAAGGTGCTTGTGTGTCCACTAATAAAGTCAGGGAAAAGAGTAATCCAAATATACTTCATTAGTTAAAACTCTTTATTTTTTAAATATTTCATTCCTGGGAAATCTGGTCTAAATTTTTCTGAAATTTCAGGCTTCTACCCCAAAACTTACATCAATGTACCTCAAAGTTAACCTTATCTGTGCCTCTGTGTATAGTCATGGAGGTTGTGCCTTGAACAGGGGTACCAATCACATTGTAAAAGTCATATATGTGAATACTTATAGTCACAATTTGTAAATTGGTAAATGACAGCAAGATGTGGGTTTCACAAATAAAATCAGTTTGTTATGATAATTTTCCAACTAAAAATAACAATGTTTTGAAAAAGGAGCATAGTGTTTCCACTCACACTAAACACTGTACAGATAAGCAGTGATTCTGACAGAAACCAATTCAATTCTGATAAATCAGATAATCACTTGATAACATATATATAAAACAAGGGGCAGGAAAGTAAAAAGTCCATTGAAAGGTTCTTACCAACAGAGACTAGAGTTAACCAAAAACCCCAACATCTCCCAGAAAAGTGATTTAAATCACTTTTTTCCAAGCTAAAAAAAAAAGCCTCATTATCCTATCAGTTTTGTCGCAGCACATTTATAAACCAAGGAAAATAGGTTACAGGGATTTCCTCACAGATAGCTTTTTTAATTAAAAAAATATGCCCAACTATAACACAAAATAAAAAGAAAAACCACAAAAAAATGTTATTTAATTACATCTGTATCTAGCTAAGAAATAGGAGAAAGGGACGGACAAAAATAAAGGTTTGGGAATTTTTTATATAAATAAAGGAAGAGGAACAGAGAGAAAGATTTAAAGCCAGGTGGGGGCTAACGGAAGGGCAAGGAAGGAAAAGAGAGATACCAAAGAATAAAAAAATCCAAAGATTTAAGTGTGTATTAGTCTGTTTTCACACTGCTATAAACAATAATTGAGACTGGGTAATTTGAAAAGGAAAAAGGTTTCACTGACTCACAATTCCATGTGGCTGGGGAGGCCTCAGGAACCTTTCAATCAGAATAGAAGGGAAAGGGGAAGGAAGACACATCTTCTCTTAGTGGCAGAAGAGAGAGAGCATGAGGGGAAAGCTGCCAAATACTTTTTTTGTCTTTGAGGCGGAGTTTCACTCTGATGTGAGGCTGGTGTGCAGTGATGCAATCTCAGCTCACTGCAACCTCCGCCTCCCAGGTTCAAGTAATTCTCCTGTCTTAGCCTCCTGAGAAGCTGGAACTACAGGTGCATGCCACCATGCCCAGCTAATCTTTGTATTTTTAGTAGAGAATGGGGTTTCAGCATGTTGGCCAGGATGGTCTCAATCTCTGGACCTCATGATCCACCTGCCTCAGCGTCCCAAAGTGCTGGGATTACAGGCGTGAGCCACTGCACCTGGCCTAAACACTTTTAAACTATAATATCTCATGAAAACAGCATGGGGAAACCGCCTCCATGATCCAGTCCCCTCCCACCAGGTCCCTCCCTGACACATGGGAATTATAATTTGAGATGAGACTTGGGTGGAGACACAGAGCTAAACCATATCATTCTGCCCATGACTCTGCCCAAATCTCATGTTCTCTATATATTTCAAAACCAATCATGCCTTCCCAATGGTCTCCCAAAGTCTTAACTCATTCCAGCATTAATTCAAAAGTTCAAGTTCAAAGTCTCATCTGGGACAAAGCAAATCCCTTCCATCTATTAGCCCACAAAATCAAAAGCAAGTTATTTACTTCCAAGATACAATGGGGATACAGGCATTGGGTAAATGCACTCATTCCAAATGGGAGAAATTGCTTAAAACAAAGGGATCACAGGCCCCTTCCAAGTCCAAAACCTGGCCAGGCAGTCAATGAATCTTAAAGTTCAAAAATAATCTCCTTTTACTCCATGTCTCATATCCAGGGCACACTGATGCAAGAGGTGGGTTCCCAAGGCTTGGGCAGCTTCACCCTGTGGTTCTGCAGGGTACAGTCCCTGCAGCTGCTTTCATAGGCTGGCTCTGAGTGCCTGCAGTTTTCCCAGGCACACAGTGCAAGCTGTCTGTGGATCTACCCTTCTGGAGTCTGAAAGAACAGCCCTCTTTTCACAGCTCCACTAGGCAGTTCCTCAGTAGGGACTCTGTATGGGGGCTCCAACCACACATTTTCCATTGACACTGCCCTCGCAGAGGTTCGCCATGAGGGCTCCTCCCCTGCATCAGAATTCTGCCTGGACACCCAGGCATTTCTGCATATCCTGTGAAATCTAGGTGGAAGTTCCAAAACTTTACCTCTTGTCTTTTGCACACCTATAGGCCCAACAACACCTGGAAGGTGCCAAGTCTTGGGGCATACACCCTCTAAAGCCTCAGAAGCAATGACCTTTGAGTTGTAACTTGACCCCTTATAGCCACAGCTACCATGGCTGGACAACAGGGCACCAAGTCACAAGGCTGCACAGCGCAGCAGGGCCATAGGCCATTTTTCCTTCCGATGCCTCCAGGCCTGTGATGGGAGGGGCTGCCACAAAAATCTCTGACATGATGTGGAGACATTTTCCCTACTGTCTTGGCTATTAACATTCAACTCCTCTTTACTTTTGTCAATTTCTGCAGGAGACTTGAATTCCTACCCAGAAAATGGGTTTTTCTTTTCTACCATTGGTCAGACTGCTGACCAATGATAGAAAATCTTTATGCTTTTAAACATAAGCTCCAATTTCAAATCATCTCTTTGTGAATACATATAACTGTACATTGCAGGAAAAGCCAGGTAACCTTTTGAGTACTTTGCTGCTTAGAAATTTCTTCTTTCAGATACCCTAATCATCTCTCTCAAGTTCAAAGTTCCACAGATTTCTAGAGCTAGAGGAAAATGCTACCAATCTCTTTGCAAAAGCATAGCAAACACAACCTTTGCTTCATTTCCCAATAAGTTGCTCATCTACATCTGAGACTACCTCAGTCTGGACTTCTTTGTCCCTATTACTATCAGCATTTTGGTCAAAACCATTCAACAAATCTCTAGGAAATTCCAAACTTTCCCACATCTTCCTGTCTTCTTCTGAGTCCTCCAAACTGTTTCAGCCTCTGCCTGTTACCCACTTTTAAAGTTGCTTCTATATTTTCAGTTTATCTTTATAGCAATACCCCTTTGTCTTGGTACCAATTATCTGTATTAGTCTATTTTCACATGGCTATAAAGATACTACCTGAGACTGGGTAATTTATAAATATCAAAAGGTAAAAAGGTTTAATTAACTCACAATTCTGAAGGGCTGGACAAGCCCCAGGGAACTTAACAATCATGGCATAAAATGAAGGAGAACAAGGCACGTCTTATCATGGCAGCAAGCAAGAGTGAGAACATAAGGGAGGAACCACCAAACAGTTTTAAACCATCAGATCTCGTGAGAACTCACTCACTATCATGAGAACAGCATGGGGAAGCTGCTCCCATGATCCAACCACCTCCCACAAGGCCCCTCTCCTGACTCGTGGAATTACAATTCAAGTGAGATTTGGGTGAACACCGAGCCAAACCATATCAACGTGTGCAGCAATAAAGAAAGGAGAGACGTGCAAAAGAGATACCCAAAGAAAAGAGAGGTGAAAAGATCGAAAGAGAGGTAGCGTTTAGGTGAGTGGTTATTAAAGAACAAACTTATTCGGTTCTGCTTTATTTTTCCTGGGCTTATAGGAAAAGCTACTTTGGCATCTAAATGCATCTGACCCACTCATCTCAGCTTTTTAGCTATTCAATATTCCCACACATTATGAGATTTCTTTTTCAGTAATTCAATGGAAGTGTAGCTGTTTTTTTATGACAGTTTTAAGGTAACCAAATAAAATGAAGCCAAGGCAAAAAGATAAGAGTAAACTACTTTCCCTGTGAAAACCGGAAGGTTTGATGTTATGTGGACCGACAAAAAAGATGGCAGAGTTGACATTCTGATTCCATAAAGAAGTATGTTCAATAGAGAACAATTAAAACCTATCATACCTAGCTATAGCAGAAAGAATCCACTGGGAGACATTTAATTTATTTTATGTATGCAACATGGAATGATTAGATCAAGCTAATAGTATACCTGTCATTTTATTTCAATGATATAAGTGAGCGATCAAGGGACACCTTGGTCAGATACCTTAGAACATTGTTTTAACCAATTTGTTATTTATTAGTATTTCCAAAGGCACCAGCTTGCATATGAAAAGAATAACCACCATGATCACTCCACAGCTCACTAATTTGGACACAATACTCCACACCCTCTTCAAGTCTGAAACATGCAGAGTATCTTCTATTAACAGTTTATCTCATTCTCTGCAGTGCTCCTATATACCTAAGTGTGGAAAAAACTTTGAAGAATCCATGTCCCTGGTGAATGTTGTCATGGAAAACTTCAGGAAGTACCAACACTTCTCCTGCTATTCTGACCCAGAAGGAAACCAGAAGAGCGTTATCCTAACCAAACTCTACAGTTCCAACGTGCTGTTCCATTCACTCTTCTGGCCGACCTGCATGATGGCTGGGGGAGTGGCAATTGTTGCCATGGTGAAACTTACACAGTACCTCTCCCTGCTCTGTGAGAGACTCCAACGGATCAATAGATAAATGCAAAAGTGGATAAAATAATTTTTGTTAAAGCTCAAATACTGTTTTCTTTCATTCTTCACCAAAGAACCTTAAGTTTGTAATGTGCAGTCTGTTATGAGTTCCCTAATATATTCTTATACGTAGAGCAATAATGCAAAAGCTGTTCTATATGCAAACATGATGTCTTTATTATTCAGGAGAAGAAATAACTGTTTTGTGTCAGTTGGTGGTTTTCACAATCTTATTTCTGTGCTGGAACTAGTACTTTCTTCTCTCATTCCATCAAAATAGGGCTCAGTTATTCATTTGCCAAGCTTTGTAAGGAATGTAGGTGACATCAATGTGATAAAGTCTGTGTTCTGAGTTGTCTTGAAAACAAAATTTTTTATCACTCATCGTTTACTAAAGCTACAGCCAAAAATATTTTTTTCTTTTCTTGTTCTAAACTGAGCCCTATAGCAAGTGAAGGGACCAGATTTCCAAATTAAAGGAAGTTAGGTGCTTTCCTTGTATTTTTTACCATATCACTGTAAAGAAGAGAAGAAACCCAGCCAGCTACTTTTTTTCATCACTTTTTATTTATAACTTTAGATTTTTAAAACTAATTTCCAAAATATAAGCTGTTTTCATTAGCCAGTTCTATAATATCTTCCCGTGATTTATGGAGAAAATGAACAGACCCCTTTTCCACTTAAGACCCTGCTACTGTGTGAAGAGATGATACTTACAAGGAGTGTCATTACCTATGAGCTGACTGAATCTTGGTAGGTGCTCCATTACAATCCAGACAAGTCTGTGTTACTGATATTTGTGTGGAAATCTTTATTTCATTTCAATTTAACTGTTAGATGGTAAAATTAAGATGCTACTTGCTGGTAAAAATTGGTGGACTGGTTTCAATGGGTAAATCTGTTGTGGCAAATTAATGTGTTGGAATATTGCTCTTTGGGAGTTTATGTTTAAGTTAATGAATGTGTAGTATCTTCTTCTGACAACTGTTCCCTATTGGGATTTTAAAGCTATGTGCAGAGAATATTTGTCTCTTCTACATGTTTTATTTTTCTATTTACGATTCCCTTTTTGTTGATATATTTTATACACTGAACAGATCTTTTTTCTAACACATATTTGAACTGAATAACAGACATAAAGCCTTTGTTCACATTGCTATTTACTTACTGTGTCTGGGGGAAAATAGGTGGGATTGATTTCAAATAAAAACATTCCATCTTTCATTTAATATCAATATAAAAAGAAGAAGACAAACATCTATCTTTCTCATCTATATTTAAGTACCTTTTTGTAATGTAGTATCCAAGTTTTTTAGGTATTGCAAAATTTTACAAATCATTTGTGGAATGAATGGTAAAACTAATCTGATGAAGTGGAAAATTATTCTGCAATATTGTAATTCATAGTTTGACTTTTCATAAGCAAATAAATCCCTAGGATGTAATCAGGACTTCAAATGTGTAATTAAAATTTTTTTTAAAAAATCTAGTAAATTTCAGGATTCGAATACTTCTTGCATTCTGAGCTGACAAGCCTATGGTAGTCCAAAAATTGGTATTTCACTATCTTTAAAGGTATTTTGAGTGATTACAAAGAAAGTTCTTAACACCCAAACACATACATACAAGGTTGTGACCATTTGAAAATAGGACGAAAAACTCTTTTATTTCTACTCCACTTAAAGAATATAATTCTAAAGATACTAAGGAAATATTTGAGACTACAGAGCTGAAAAATGTGCCGTCTTTAACGTTCCTTAGGCCTCCCTTTGAGCGATCCAACAGTGAAATATATGTGAGTGAAATTATCAGATGGATTATTTTTACTTAACTCTGAATTTCTATTAAACGTTTCCAAATAATGTTTAAGATAACAATGTAGAAATTTTTAAATAATGACACCAAAAAGAGATTAACTGGTGCCTTCTAGAATCCCAACACAGCAACAGTCCCTTCAAATAATTTAGATATATACACAATTAATGCTCATTATTAAAGGAGAAAGATCTAGGACTAATGTTTTAAATGTTTTGCACATGTTAACTAATTTAATAATTTAACAACCCTATTGGAGGAGGTATTATTATCTCATCCTCCAGATGAAAATGTTGTA
The DNA here is from genome assembly GCA_028533165.1 of Leontopithecus rosalia. Taxonomy (NCBI): domain Eukaryota; kingdom Metazoa; phylum Chordata; class Mammalia; order Primates; family Cebidae; genus Leontopithecus; species Leontopithecus rosalia. The sequence continues at coordinate 1,559,872 of CM052662.1, forward strand.
GCTAAGAGATGTTAAATAATTTCCCCATGTACTAAGACGGTGAAGAGCTAAGAGAATAGTCTGTAGCTTTCCTGCTGTGGTGGCCATTTCCATGATTTTGTAATCTTTTAGATAAAACTGGGGATGCTGATGCTTGGAAAAAGATCATAGGAGTGAAGAAAGAGCATGGAACTGAAAGTCAAAGACTTCATTGGCGATAAGGTGACTGGGTGACTTCAAAGTTCTCAGTTAGTCTCTTGACTTCCTTGTCTGTAAAATGAGGAGGTGAGGTCAGCTGATCACCAAGGTCCCTTTTAACACTCACGGTCCATCCCAGGCATGTGGAAGGAGGAACGAATACCATTTGCTAACTTCAGAGCTCAGGTGTGAGTCTCAAACAGAATCTGTGCATAGCAATCTGTGAATTAAAAAACATCCTTTCCATTGATATTCCCAGTAAGTCTTTCCTTGTTAAGCCCTGAAGCTGTATTTTCCATCTGCTAGAAGCAGAGCCCTGATCGCCATATTATTCAACAAGAATGACTTCCCCAAATGGCATAAACGTCTACATTTCCAAATCACTTCCATTATCCAATTGCCACATGCCATCTAAAACTTTATTGATTTCAGATTCTCTGAGTTGCAATTGTATTAAAACCCAGAAATGGCAAATGCACCAATGATTGCTTTCAAATAGCTATAATAAAATATATGATTCTGTAGAAAGCTACTGGCGAAACACTAGCTGATGGTAATGACAGTGTAGCAATCATAAAATGCCTCTTATTAGACCACGTGACATTCAGGGTTCCAGCAGGCTACCCTTTCCCATTGCTGTGAATGACCAAAAAATGACTATGTATGGCATTTATAAAACAAGTATTATTTTCAGTATGTCAAGCCATAAATTGCTTACCACGTTTCTGTGGGTGAAATATCTTAACACTGTAATCATTCCACTGGCATTTAAAGTGAGGCCAGCAGGAGAGCAAAACAACATGAGGAATTGATTCGAGTGAGTTAAAACAATCATTTTAAAGGAATGGTTTGTTATAACACAAAACTAGCTAAATTTCCCTTCTCCTCCACCAAAGCACTGAAATGAACACTGTTCAAGCAAGAAAGGGGGTTCTCATTGTCCATATAAGGAAGAAAGAATGATTGAAGGTAGACACTGTTCCTTCTCTTCTTAACTTCTGCTCTTTTCTCCCTCCCTTGTAAAATACTTTAGTAAGAACAGTCAGAGCTGTACAGTAACCACTTTGATGTATGGGCTATATGGGAAAGTACACTCAGGAAACAGTTTTAGGGCTCTTCAGAAAAGTTTGTCAGCATGATGTGCACAGCAGGACTGAACAAATAACTTCTGTACTGAATCTGTTCTGCCCTTCCATATTTGAAGTAACTGTAAGAAATAATATGAAGTATACAACACTGCCTTATATTTAAGAATACCTTTGTAACCTACTAGAAGGGTCACCAAACACTCGTGAAATAAAAAATAGAGAACAGTTAGGTATCTAATCTACATGGCTGGGGATAATATTTACAAAGTGTTGGTATGGGGCTTAAATGGCTTATGCATGTAAATATCAAGCATTGTATAAAGTACTTAATAGTCTTAATAGTAATAATAGCAGTTATTATAATAGTAAATGTACACATGGTATTAGTATACCCACTAGAAGTATATAGTCTCTTGAAGCTAGAATAGCTCTCAAATGTCTTTTTGCCCAAAACACACATCAATAAATAAATCCCTTCTATAAGACCTTAAGCAGGAATTATCTAGCAATAGAAATGGTTACTACCTGAATCCTGCCAGTGATGGGTTAGGTCACCACTTCATGCTATAACAAGTTGAAATCTGTCTCCCTGTAATATCTACCCACCAAATCTACACAAAATAAAATCAATACTCCTGCATAGACTTATTTTATTAGTGTTACTTTATTGAAATGGAGGAGGGAATGGGGAAGAGCAATTTCCGTTTGTTTCAAACATAAGACCATGAAAAATAGCCGATTCAGATGTAATTATGACATAAAGGGAAATTGATGAAGGCAGTACAAATGATACCAATTTTAAAAGGTTAAGAATATATCCATTAGAACCCAAATGTTCATGTATGAATTAAACTGATGAGCTAGCTAAATCCTTCTGATGTCTGTTAGTTTTAATCATGCACCACCTCTTAAATATGACTTGACCTGAAAAATAACACTGCTGAAACTCTACATTACATTCTCATTCAACTTAATGACAACCAGATTCAGAATACTTGAGAGCATAGCAGTGCTCCTAACAAAAATGTTACTATAATTGCCATGGGTTTGTCTTGGCTAAGGTACTAGGAATTCTGCCGTGCAATGCCAAGGAATTGGAAGAGAATGTTAGTCTGTGAACTCCAGTTGTGATTTCATGATAAGTGTTTCATTCAGGTGGAAAAAGAAGTCGTTCTCTCAAATAATATAATCACTTAATTAGGGCTTCCAGAACTGTGCCTTAACCTTAAGACAAATTTAATCTTCAAGCCCTTGCAAGGTGTAGTATGACTTGTTACCAACATAGTATATTAAGAGACCATAAAGAAAGCTTCAAAGTCTTCTACACCCTCTACACGACTTCACCAACTAGTATATTAGCATTACTAAAAAATTATTTAGGAAGCAGACTCCACTTCTCTTCATAAAAACCTCTCTTTCCCACCACCCACCTCAGCTTTTTTCCTTCTTTTGACTGCATTTCTCATCGCATACCAGCAAAGATCATCTCTAGCAACTACATGTTCACAAAACCCCTATTTCTGTAGTTACAGAAGGAGAAAACCCCAGTATTAATACAAATGGGCATATATAAATTGGCATTTAATATAAATTAAGTTACTATAAATTGGCAATTAATAAAAACTGGCAAGATACTAAGTTGCGAGTTCTCTGTGTATCACTGTCCACTACTGGGCCCACCAGTGTGGCTCAGAGGATAGAAAACTCCTTTGGGCCAGACTTACAGCATAACATTAATGCCCACTTCTGTAGTGATGGGCAGGGCATGTGATTAGCTGCCACACTAAGTGGAATGTCAGATAATTCCTCAAAAGTCAACTGGCATGTGAAAAGAACAGAAGAAGGGGTTCTGGGCAGGCAAGAACAGCAGACGTCCACTACGGGAATGTGAAACAAACTCATGCCAGATTCTTGTCCCAAAATCTTCTCCCAGATTCCGGGTGAAGGAAGAAACGAGTACCATGAATCTGGGAAGGAAAGCAAGTACTACTGTAAGGTAAAAGAGCAAAGAGCCAGTGCTCAACTTTTACTTTGCAATTTTTCCATGCATTACTCACTCAGTAATCACACAATTAGTTTAAAAGGGCGAAGAAGTATTTCTGATTTTCACTAAGTGAGAGATGCAGGAATATTTTGATTTTAGCAGAAGACAAGAAGTTCCCTTAGAAAAAGATGGCAGGTAACTAAAGGAATTGATTAGTTAATTGAAAAAGATTGCTGAGGAATTGGATGAAAATGCAATGTTGTGTTATCAATGTTTCGCATAACTGGCAAGAGATGAAGTTACAAGTGGGAAAAGGGGGATGAAACAGTCAATCTCTCTTTTAAAGCAAACACTTGCGTGTTTGAAACATCAATAATGGGAAATAAGAAAATGTCTTCATAGAGAAATACTAACCAGAGAATTCACAACTGATATAATAAGAATTTATAGGGAAAGGGAAAGGAGTGACAATATATGAGGAACGATTCTGAATTTTAATAATCTAATTTAAGCAACCAGTACTATTCACCAGATACTAAGGAAATTCTCTGCAATTTTTTAAGGCTGTTGTCTCTGGGGTTAAGTAATACCTATTTGTTCTTCACAGATTCAATTGCCCCCTTCCCTGCTTATTTTTGAGCAAATCAACATTCAGGAGCATGAAGAAGATGAAGGAAGGAATTCTCCTTCTCCTACCTCTTAGGTTTTTGTCCCACATCATAACATTTAAGAAAGTAAGTACTCCTTGGACCATCCAGTGATATTTCTTACCACCGATAAATCAACAGAAAGCATTACTCGCCAGCTGGAGCCCCACCTACTATCTGCAACACTGTGGCTATTTCCACAGCTCAGCATCCATAGGATAACCTCACCTAAAGTCTGCCCAAACCCATCAGCCTCCTCTAGTTGGAGAATCACCAAATCTCAACCCTTTTACTTGCTGCATTAAAATTCTAGCAGTTTCTACCAGGCAGCTGCAAACTCTGACTCTTAGTTCCTTCTCATGGTGAGCAAACAAAATGGGCTCTCCCTGTGCCTTTTTGAGCATGACAGAAGTATCATTTTGGAACAGCTGACAGTGTCTATCTCTAACCAAAAGCATTCAGCTGCTGTGGCTAACATCTAGCAATATTGAGAAGAAATCAGGGAGTTCAGACTGGGGACTCATAAAATATGTCCCTTCCTTTCCAACTGTTGTGACAGATGCAGAATTTGGTGCCAGTTCTGCATTTAGGTCCTCTCCAGAAAGTCATGATCAGCTGGGAAATGTCAGCATTCCTAGAAAAAGTGAGTGCTCTAAATATAGCTCAGGTATCTGCCAACAGAAATTCCAGGAGCCGGTCTAGGCTGGCCAGTCAAGGCCACTTGTAACTGATTGGTTTTGTGCTCATACTAACAGGGGCTTTCCCTTTTCCAATTCTCAATTTTTTTGAAAATGTCACACTATCTGGCTGAATAAATAACCCTTGGAATACAGTCCTCGGGTTCACCTGGCAAACATCCAAGACAGTTTAAAAGATTTCACTTGGTATGTTTGAGAAGCCACAAGTCCAAATTACCCAACAATGGAAATACACAACTGTTTCCTCAAATTCTCCAACAATGAAAACACACAACTCTTTCCTCTCTTAAGAAGGAAGTCTTTCCAAAGTTGAGTAGCCTCAAAAACTCCTGGCATTAACCACCACACTTGATTTACAAAAATCCCATGGAGAACTGGAACAAAGGGATTCTGGAAGACCAGGGAAGGCCAGCAATTTACTTTACCTCTGATGTCACGATCATCCGAGATCTCTGAAAAGCAGCTGCTGGAAAATTACAAGCTACCTTCATGCAGTCATTCTCTCCATTTTCATTTCTGTTTATGGGAAGCAATAAATCAAATCCAGCCCAAACCCTTGCATTTGCAGGCATCAAAGCAAGCTAAAAGGAGGAGACTTTTCATTCAACAAGGGACTGCAGACCAGCCTTTATTAAGGAAGACTGACACTCCTAAGAAAAACGAGCAATGTTTTGCTGCCACAGATGACTTGGATTGTGGAGGGAACCGGCCCATCAAGTCTGTTTCCCATATTAACTTACAACTCAGCCATTCCAGTCCAAGGCCATTCCCATGTTCCAAATTCTTTCACGCCTCTGGGCTTTTGCACTTACCATTTCCTCTGCTTCAACACTTCTCCGATCTCCCTTCTTTCCACTTGGCTAAGTCATACGCATCCTTTAAGGTTTAGCTAAATCTCATCTGCACTGTCCTGACCGCCTGTCTCCAAGCTAGTCGTCTATCTTCTTTCACAAATGCCCTACTGCAGTGCCTCCAAACTCTCAGTGTGCATTCTTAAAAATGGTAATAATTACATACTCTACTGTATTAGTCTGTTCTCATGCTGCTAATAAAGACATACTCGAGACTGGAAAATTTACAAAGGAAAGAGATTTAATTGACTCAGTTCCAAATGCTGGGGAGGCCTCACAATCATGGCAGAAAATAAGGAAAGAGCAGAGGAACATCTTACATGGGAGCAGGCAAGAGAGCTTTTGCAAGAGAGCTCCCATTCACAAAAACATCAGATCTTGTGAGACTCATTCACTGCCACAAGAACAGTATAGGAGCAACCACCCTATGGTTCAATTATCTCCACCTGGCCCCACCCCTGACATGGGGATTATTACAATTCAAGGTGAGGTTTGGGTGGGGATACATAATGATCATTCTTTTAAGAATGTGCACTAAGAGTTTGGAGACAAAGCAGAAAGATGAACACAGCAAATTTCACAGCAATAAAAGATTCTTAAGACAAGCTTCATCTCTCCTGTAGATTTTCCTAAGATTGGCCCCAGCCTTAACTCTGCCAAATAGAATCTCACCGCTAAGGTCAGTCCAGGAGGATCTGAAAGCATCCAAATCAGAGCAACGTGGAGTAGAAGCCGAGAGACTAACGTGGGTTATTATCACTTGCTCCCAGCTCCTCTCAGGGAGGAAGCTCTGAGGAGGATTCCCACCCACTCCCCCAAATGGTGAAAGAACGGATTTGGTCCCATTATTGAATCTCATCTAGCATGTCTCAAATCCCAGAAACTGTTAACACAGAGGCATGAGGCTGAGCAAGGGCGCATCTGAGTCTAGAAACTTCAGAGTGACCCAAAAAGAAAACAAGAGGTGCAGGGAGAGTGCAGACAAGCAGTGGGGATGGACACACACATTCCATGCCTGTTAACAACGAGGCCACATGCACTGGACCCAAGTTCCTCGTTTTTCCTCAGAAAGGCGTCACGAAACGGAGCTCCGATTAAACAGACACTGTGAGTATGCTCACAGCTTCATGCAGGGATTAGCCAGCATTCATTTCAACTTCAGGTTAAGGACACAAACAGGAGCTATCAATTCAGAAAGTGAAAATATTATTCATTCTTTACTTTCGCTCTCTAACTTCTAGCAAACTGAAAAAAAAAAGTAAAAAGAAGGTTATCTGATACATGGCTAAATGTTATCATAATGGAAACATTTTTATTCTCCTAAAAAGAAAGGATGGCTATAGATGACCAACATTTTCTTCATATGATGAAACACTTTCTGCTCTCACAAAAATAATTTGAATACTCAGAAAGTCTGATGTACTGGGAAAGAGGTCACAGTGTTTCAGAGGTCTATACACACACACACACACACACACGCACACACACACTTCTGGAAGAAATGGCTTATTCAATTTTCTCACCAGGCAAAGCACATTCACATCCTAAATGAGTTACAGTTGCTCTGTTCTAGACACTTGGAAGCGGGTGAAGGTAGGGGATAGAAGTTTCAGAAACCATTCCTTCTTACTAATGTCATGATTGATTACTATCTTAATAAATATAGAATAAGCAAACTCTGATGTTCAAAGAAAAGGATCGGGATGGTGATGTTTTTCTGCCTAAAAGAAAATCACTAATAGACCCAGACATCGGTATAATTGACTGGAAATTAAATAAAATAGCAAGATGCTGAAAAGTGCAACAGGGAGCGTCATGGCACAAATCTGGGGCCATTTTTTCCCACCCCTGCTTAACATAAGCTTCTAGAAGCAGAAAAGTGAATTGCCAGCCACAGCAGGTGACAAGCCCCTTACTGCCCTCTGTGGGTTCGAGCTGCTCCTTTCAACTGAGTTCTGGCACTGAATGCCCCAGGAGGTGGGATGAGGGCCTGACTCTCTTTTACGTATTTGACATTGTCAGGATTTTTTCCCCAAATAAATAAAATATGCCACAAATTATGTATTTTTGTCACAATTTGGCACATAACAAGATCTCTTCTGTAACACTTTTTCAAATGTCAGTGTCATTTCCTGGGCAAATAAGAGAGGAAAGTAGGTTTTCTAACCTCTTGGCCAAACCTGGTTGAATTCCAACGTGCTCTGTGTCAGGGTCCTTTCCTGACGTGACTTATGGGACTATTTGGAGAGTGCTTTCCACAGATCACAAAAGGTGGATGAGAAAAACCTCCGAAAGATTTGCTTTAGGCATTCAGGATGTCCACTGAATAAATGTGAGTTGTTACAGCCTAAAACTTAATTCTGTATGGCCAAGTTGGATGCTTAGCACATGGTCAAAAATAAGGAAAAGGGACCCTTATCACGGTGACAGGTGATTTAGAAATAAATGGACTGAGAAAAATGCCCATGTTAGCTGAGCCTCTGAGAATTCACCTGCAAAGAAATCACTCCCTGGAAAAATAGGATTCAGGGTCATCTATGCCTAGCTGCAATCGTTGGGTTAAATGTCCATCCAGTTGTCAGTAAATAGGTATAAATTGCAGAAAAGAACGTTACACATCATGATTTGGCATACATCAGGTTTCTACAATACAGCACAGATATATGTGACCTGAAGAAAAATACAATAGCTTCTCTTAAAAAGAAACTCTCCTAGAGAATACCTAAATCGTGTGATAAAGGCATGCAAACCCCTGTCCAGGTGTCCCCGTGTGGTGGGATGGGAAGAGCACTGGACTTGGAGTCAGTAGATTAGTCTTTATCTCAGCTCTTCCCTCCTGCAGCTAAGGAACTAAGTTTCCTAACCTTGCTCACGTCTCTGCTTTCTCCCTTTCAAGATGATGATGCAAATAATACCTTTCATCCTCATCCTAGATGATTATTATGAGAATTGAATGAGATAATGTGCCTGAAAATATATATACTGTCCACAGCAATTTTTTTCCTTTTGGAGTTTTCAGGGAACTCCATTCATGCCCAGGGCTTTAATACTTTTAAATACCAACTGATGTCCCCAAATTTGTACATCTAGTTTTCTCCTCCTTCCTAAATCTCAGAGCTCTATTTCATCTGCCTCTGGACATCTCTACCTGGATAGCCTTCAGGCACTTACAACTTAGTACGTTCAATTGAAATAGTCCTTTCTAAACACATGTGGTCTCACATATCCCAATCCCCACCCCCACTATATTCCCACCACAGTCAAAGTCACTGCCATCCAACCAAATCCTCAGATTCACCCTACATATCTCAATTTCCTTCAAGTATGCACCTTGGCCGGGTGCGGTGGCTCACGCCTGTAATCCTAGCACTTTGGGAGGCTGAGGCAAGTGGATCACGAGGTCAGGAGACTGAGACCATCCTGGCCAACACAGTGAAACCCTGTCTCTACTAAAAACACAAAACTTAGCAGACGATGGTGGCACATGCCTGTAATCCCAGCTACTCAGGAGGCTGAGGCAGGAGAATCACTTGAACCCGGGAAGCAGAGGTTGCCGTGAGCCAAGATAACGCCACTGCACTCCTGCCTGGGTGACAGAGCGAGACTGTCTCAAAAAAAAGTATGCACATAAGCACAGCCAGTCACCATGTGCGAAGCAGCTTCACTGTGCACTGGTTATCAACTTGTCAGAATCCAGTGACACAGAACACTCACATACAGTAAGTTACTTACAAAGCGGCAGCAGGGGACAGTAGAAGGCTAAGATTCACTGTAAGCTGGTCTCCAAGGCTCAGGGCAGATGGACCACTTGTGCCACTTGCACCGAAGCTGAGGGATACAGAAAGCAGCTCTCCCTAGGCTTACACCTCAAGGTCCTGTGATTTGCTAGGCGGACACATGGAAAGACATCCAGTTTGTAGGGGAGACTAGATCAGGGACGGGCGGTTCCAGCCAGTCCCTCCTCTCAGGAGGCTACGTTCTCAGCACATTCTGTAGTTATTCTTCAGAACTACAAGCAAGAAAGGTGGAGAACTGAGTCTGCCCAAGGCCATCCGCCCTGCACCATGTTGTGTGGACCCTATGCCTACATGTCTGTCAGGTCAGTGCCTTCTTTTCCATGTACACTTCAGTTCTCCCAGTTGCTGTAGCCTCAAACCAGTCATCCCACCTGCAGTACCTCCACAGCCCCTTACTCCAGTTCATCCATTAGACTGTCAGCAGAATGAGCTTTTGTAAATGGACATGTGATCACATCACACCCTGAGCAAAACCAAGCCATGACTTCCCATTGCCTTTGCAATGAGGCTCAATGCCGTGGTTTGATCCACACAAACTTCACGCATTCATCCTACGTGGCATGTTTGACCTCATCTCCCCACCCCTTCCCCACACCTCACTCCCCAGACCACTCGGTTCCAGTCACACTGAACTATTTTCTTCAAACCCAGAGGCCTTTCTCAGCCTCTTTGCCTATCCCGCCCCCCTGAGTCAGTAAAGGGGTTGGTAAGAGCATACACTCAGGAATCTAAACACCTGGTTCAAATCTACCCTGGGTCTGTTACTTGTCTTGGTTTGGGCTCACTCAAAACTTTGGATTAACCCAGAAGTGGACTGAGACAAGGATTCAACTGAGAGCATTTTATCTGAGTGATTCAGAGACACCAGTCAGGGAGTAGGGATGTTAGAAAGGGGGAAACTTTACCTTAGTTCAGGGAACGTTATCAAGCCAGCTACCTCCATGATGGCTGATGTTTATCCCACAGGAAACTGTGCAATAGTGAAGGACTTCCACCTCAGAGCTATCCCACCTAAGAGTTAGCCACCTGAGAGGCCAGGTTCCTCAGTCACCAACACGCCAGTTCCTGTGGGCCATTGGCTGAAGGTGAAGCTGGTGGTGGGGGAGGGGTATTGGAATATGGGCCTCTGCCATGTCAGCAAACCTCTTTGCAGCTCAGTTCTCCCACCCCAAAAGCTGGGATACACTAGGACTTCCTTTCAGAGTGATTGTGAGGATTAGATGCGCCAATATGTGTAAAGTACCTAACGATAGTGCAAGAACTCAGTAATCACTACACAAATTCTAGTTGTTGTCAGTATTAATCTCTCACCTGTGACCTCTTCTGTCACACTAAATATCTGCTGGCAGGAAAATACTCTCCGAGCTCCAAATGCACGTTCCGGTCCTGGCATTCCCTACGTTACCTTTGACTGTGTTCTTAGGTGTCTTCCTTTCCTACTAGACAGTGTCCCTCAAGAAAGCTTTGTCAAAATCTATGCTTCTCACAAAGTAGACACTCACTAAGTGTTTGTAGAATTGAACCAACTAAGTTGTCTTTCAATAAGACTGGTTTTCCTTTTGTGCCAAAGAAAGAAAAAAAGGAGGAAAGAATTGTAGCCAGAAAAAGAAATACAGAAAACAGAAAGGGAGTATTCATTCAACATGCACTAATAGTAGGAGCTCAGTTGATATTTGTTGACTGAATTTAAACGTGAATACAAAGTGAGCACCTACTATGTATCAGGCATTATGCTAGGCACTTAGACCACAACAGAGATTATGTCAAGTCCCTGAGGACAGAAGACTAGAGAGGATACACAGATAAACAAATGAAAGGAATAGACATCCCTGAGCTAAAGAGCAGCTGGGGAATGACAAGGACAGCCAAGGATGGTCATTGGTTTGGGTCAGTGCTCACGAGCTACTGTGTTACACAGTCAAGGCCAAAACTGAACCGGACTCTGAAGCTGCAGGAACTTATGGCGTCCTGATGGCACAGCTTCCTTCTCAGGCACTGAAAATTTCTAATTCCATGGGGTGAGCTCAGCACATGAGAAGGCACCATCAGGTCAAGTCCAGACATGAGCTCGCCCCTTCGTTCAGTTTCACATAAATCACGTGACTGTAAATTCAGTCTGGTCACGTTATACAAAGCAAAAAAATATCTTGGAAAGATATGTTTTCTCAAAACTCTTCAGGCACTGATACAGAATATTTTCAAGAGATTTGGTAAGTAAAGGAAGCAAGGGGGAGAAGCCAGTTTGTGACGCTGGCTTCAGGTAGACAGGATGATTGTGGATACCAGGCCACCTCATTCCCCAGCCATCCCCATCACCCAACGGGCTCATAGAAAAAGTGGTCACTGGGGCAGAGATAAAGTTACGCACAGGTTCAGGCATACAAATTCCAAGGCTGATCCAGCTACAGCCACCAATGAGTGTCTAATCTGCCAGCAGCAGAGACCAACACTGAGTCTCTGACATGGCCCCATCTGTAGGGTGATCAGTTTGATTGAAGGTTGATTACTCTGGACCACTTCCATCATCAACAGGGGCAGAAATTTGTTCTTACTGGAATAGACACTTACTCTATGTAGGAATTTGCCTTTCATGCCTGAAATCATACTCCTGAAAATGCTATCTTTGGACTTGTGGAATGCCTTACTCCAAGTATTCTACTCCCAGCATTGCCTCTGATTAAAGAACTCGCTGACAGCAAATGAGGTGCAGCAATGGACCTGTGCCCGCGGAGTTCACTAGTCTTATGTTCCCCACCACGCTGACGCCGATGGCTTGACAGCACAGTGGAATGGCTTTTGAAGACTCAGTTACCACACCAGCTAGCTGGCCATGCCTGCAGGGCTGGCGCAACGTTCTCCAGAGCTGACTGTGCTCTGAATCGGCATCCAGTATGTGGTGCTGTTTCTCTGAGAGCCAGAATTCACAAGTCCAGGAATTGAGGGGTAGAAATGGGATCAGCGACACTCAAAATTAGCCCTAATCAGCCACTAGCAAAAATTTTGCTTCTCATCTCATGACTTCCCATTCCCAGCAGACCTCTGCGTGGCTGGTCCGAAGGTCTTAGTTTCAAAGAGAGAAAATGCTTCTACCAGAAGACACAGCCATGATTTCACTACACTGTAAGTTAAGACTGGCACTCAGCCACTTACACTCATGGCCCTGAATCTACAGGCAAAGAGGAATTTACTGTACTGGCTGGGGAGATTGATCTTAATTACCAAGTGAATAAAACGGGTTGCTACTACACAGTGAGTGTGCGGAACGGTATGTACTAGAATACAGGAGACCCCTCCTGGCCAGTCTCCAAACTTTCTCGCACCAGGGACCAGGTTCATAGAAGACAATTTTTCCACGAACTGTGGAAGGGGGAGGCAGTTTCAGGATAAAGCTGTTCAACCTCAGATCATCGGGCATTAGGTAGGTTCTCATAAGGAGGGCACAACCCAGATCCCTCGCACATGCAGTTCACCTAGGAGAATCTCCTGCCACCACTGCTCTGAGGGGAGGCGGAGCTCGGGGTCACGCTCCTCACCCATCACTCACCTCCTGCTGTGCAGCCCGGGTCGGCCCATGGCCTGCAGACTGGGGACCTCTGCTTTATGGCGTCTCTTAGTATGGCCATGCCCATTGCTCTAAATCAATGACAAACTACAGCAACCCAATCCAGGCGGGATAATGGCCCAGATCCTTCAGGAATGAGATTTGGGTCACCCCACCAGGCAGAGAGCCAGGATGAATGGAGGTGCTTGCTGAGGGCAAAGAGGAAACGGAATACGTCATGTGTAGTGGAAGAAGGTAGCAACAGATACCAGTGATGATCACACAGCCAGTGCAGAAACTGTGGTAGTTACAAGGCTTCTTTCTCATTTTGTTATGGATACATTTGTATATATTTTAACCAATTTTGTTTTCTTCCCACTCTTATCATCTAACATAATATTTACTGATTACAGTTAACTTTGCATCACTACACCTAAGTTAAAAGATATTAAGAATAAGAGTGAACATCACCAGAGGATTTGCATTGTCTTTTGGAAAATAGTTAGCATATTTTCATTCTACACAGGATAGTTGTAACGTGTTAGGTGGAAGTATGACTTCATTACTGTCTTCATTTGGAGATTATGTACAGTTTAAGGAGGTGGCACATTGACAAGCAGTGGACTTGTGATGATCAGTTTTATGTGTCCACTTCACTGGGATATGGTCCCAGTTATTCAGTCAAATACTAATCTGGTATCATGTGAAAGCATTTTACAAATGTAATTAGCACCTATGATCAATTGACTCTAAGTAACAATTATACCAGATAATCTGAGTGAGCCCATTTCTATCAGTTGAATTACCTGAAGGGAAGAACTGAGGTTTCTATTAATTTCTGCCTGTGCCCTGACAGTTTCAGTCTGCCCTTCCTGATAGTGTGCCCTACGGTATGCAGATACATGTAGACATACATTTGCTTACACGTGATTATCTCTGCAAAATTCATAAGGAACTGATATTGTTGGTTGCCTTCTAGGAGGGGACTTAGTGGCTGGAAGGCAGGGACGCAGAGCTGATGCTCACATATATCCATTGGTAACACTGAGTTTTGAACTATTGACTGTATTACCTGTTCAAAGAGTTTTAATTTCTTTATTTTTAAGACATATAATTCTCCAAAAGAATTTGATTCCTTTTCTCACCTATTTTCTTTTCCATTTTTCATATACTCTTATGTTTAAAAAAATTCCTATGTCCACCTGGGTAGATTGGTCCAAAAAAAAGTCACTTGAACCATACAATTTTCAAAATGTAAACTCCTTAAAAGCTATACATGCCTTGAAAAGTTCAACGATCAACATAATTTTAAAAGACTTTCAAATTGTTCCAAATAATCTATTTTTGCCAAACTCATAGGCTACAGGCAGAATAAAGGAAAGGAGAATTTCCAAGTTACCTATGTTATGTATGAAAATATTGTTGAAATTCACTTTGAACTGGGTAAAATGTCAAAGAAACAGGTGAGTACTCAGTTGCAGCCCAGCAGGAAGCCCCATTACTCTGTGTCACATATTTAATGTTTCCTGGGATTTGGAGGTATCATTTGAAGCCATGTAACTCAATGGTGATGCACTGCCCAGGACCAATTTTTGCAGTGTGAAAAGGCAGATGTTGTTATAAAAAATATATACACAATTTCCATAACAGAGACCATCTCCAACTGGGATTCTTACCATAACAGATAAAACTGGGGGGAACTAACTCTCAATTCATAAAATGGCAGGAAATAAAAAGCCAACATACAAGTGATACAGAGGGAGACTGAGAAACAGCCCATCGCCAGCATGACACTGATGGTTAAGACTGAGTTTATTCTACTGACTATTTGCTTACTTTGGCATTAATCTTATTGTAGGAAAAAATGCCATGCCTGTGAATTATAGGATGAAAAATACAGTACTGAAGAAACTAGCTTCTGATGCCTCCAGACAGGTACTTAATTAGTAAGCACTGAAAGGTTTTTTTTTCCCCAAAACCTAAAACGCAATAAAAAATATTAAAAAAAAAAAAAACCTAGGCATGCTGGCACACACCTGTACTCCCAGCTACTCAGGAGGCTGAAGCAACAAGATCCCTCAAGCCCAGGAACTCAAAGCCGCAATGCACTATGATTACAGCTGTTAATAGCCACTGCACTTCAGCCTGGGCAATGTAGTAAGATCCCATCTCTAAATAATAATAAAACAAAATCTAGAAAGCTCAGTTCTTTCAAAGCTCTTTGAGAATCATGACAACTACAGCCAACTGTCAAGTCACTGCACAGTCACCCAGGTTTGCTGCTCTATAGTGATCAAATATAAACTCTTTGCTAAAAATACAAAACCAATATGTTTTCCACTTCATAGCCTATCAGAAAATAGATAAGCCCTTCCTAAGCAAGGCACAAAACCAAGAAGCCAGAGAATAGTAACAGATTCAACTATATCAAAATATTGACAGTTTAAAAATCCGTAAAACTAAAAGTTCACAAGCAAGTGAAAACACAGGTCAAATGCCTGTAATTCATAAACAAATTAACAATATGTTGAATAAATAATCTCCTAAAAAGCAATTTAGCAATTTAAAAAGGCACCCAAATGAGAATCAGCAACGGATAGGTACAGGAAATTCATAGGAAAGGAAATAAAATGGCCAATAAATGCTTCAAAAGATGTTTAATATAACATTAGTAATCAAAAAAAAAAAAAACCAGGACAAGGATATTTCATTCCCCCTAGTCGGGCTGCTAAATGTTAAAACTCTACGATTCTCAGTGTTGACAAGGGTGAGGATGAGTGAGTACCGTACTCTGCAGTTGTGTGAGCACAAATTAGCACAGCCCTGGTGGAGAACAATTTAGGAGCATTATCAAATTTTAAAATGTGAATTCCATTAGACTTAGCAATTCCACTTCTAAGAATGTCTCCTAGAGACATAATCATTCTTAGACAGATGATCAAAAATTATGCACTGTAATAGTGTTTTTCATAGTTTAAAAAAATGAAAATTATGGTCTATCACTAAAGAAGGTAGTTAACTGTATTATGAGACATCCATACCTTGGACATCTATGCAGACAATTCTTTTTTATTTTTTTTCTCCTTGCCTTCTGCCATGAAGATAATTCTTAAAAATTGAAATAGACCTATCTGTACAGATAAAGAAAACTTTTAAGACGTATTTTAAAAGCAAGTCAAAATAATACATATAAAATAGATTTATGCACATATACGTATACTATGTGAATCTATAAATACATGGGGTAAGTCTGAAATTATAGACACCCCACAGTTAACAGTGTTTCTTCTAGGAAGGAGAATAGAATGGGGGACAGAAAGTGAACTAAGAGCTTTCTTTAACTCTTCATCCTCTATGCTATCTAAATCTTAATTTTTATAACATGCTATAATATACCAAATAGTGCCCTCATAGGTGTAAGTCCTATGACACATATGTCAACTTGACTAGGCTACAGTACTCAGTTATTATTCATAAGCGCTACTCTATGTGTTGCTATGGAAGTGTTCCATAGTCATCATTACGATTTAGTCCATTGACTTTAAGTAAATTATCCTCAATAATGTGGATGAGCTTCGTCCAATCAGCTGAAGGCTTAAAATAAAAACTAAGGTTTCCCAGAAAAAAGAGATCCTGCCACAAGACCACAGCATCAATTCCTGTCTGAGTTTCCAGCCATGGATCTGTCCTACAGATTTTGGACTCGTCAGCGCCCACAATTATATGAGTCAATTCTTTAAAATGTGTGTGTGTGTGTGTGTGTGTACACACACATATACATATAGGAAGTGTATGTATTATATATATAATACTTTATATATATGTGTGTGTGTGTATACCTCCTATTAATTCAGTTTTTCTAGAGAACCCAGATTATACAAGGAAACCTCATTTTGAAATAAGAAAATCATTCTGTATGGAAAGCCTAAATGTTATTTCAAGCATTTTTATAAGAGCAAGGCAGGGGGAGATCAGACAGACGCACACAGGAGAAGATGAAGATAAAGGCAGAGATCGGAGTGCTGTTTCCAGGAGCCCAGGTACGCCAGCAGCCCCCAGAAGCTGGAAACAGCAAGGAGCAGGCTCTCCTGTAAACCCTCTGAAGCGAGTGGCCCTGCTGACACTTCTGTTCTGGCCCCCGTGAAACTGATTTTAAACTTCCAATTTTACACTGATTCAAACTTTTCATGGCTCCTCCAAAACTATGAAAGAATAAACCTCCACTGTTTTAACACAGCAAGTTTCTGGTAACTTGTTATCTTGCCTACAGGGAGCTCATATACATGCACATATCATGTAGTGCTTGTATAAAGATATAATAATCCAAAACTTCTTTATGACTAAGGAAATTACCATGGTCTCACAGAGAGAATGAGCTCTTTGGAATCAGAGACACTGAGTTCTGATATCACACACCATCACTAGCTACATGGCTTCAGGAAATGCACTCAAAGGCTAATAATACCTACTATGGTGGGCAAAGCAATGGCCCCCAAAGATGTCACATTTCAACCCCAGAATGCGTTAATATGTCACTTTACAGGCTAAAGGAACTTTGCAGATGAGCTAGAGTTAAGGATACAGGGGACCCCAAGTATCTCAGTGGTCCTCATCCGAGGGAAGCAGGAGCCTCAGAGAAGATGTGACGATGGAAGCAGAGGCCACAAGGTGGGCTTTAAAACTGAGGGAAGGAACTGTACGCTGTGGAATACAGGGAACCTGCAGAAGCTGGAAGTGGCAAAGAAACGGATGTTCCGTGAGATCCTCCAGAGCCCCCGCCAAAGCCTTGAGTTTAGCCCATTGGAACCCACTTCTAACCTCTAAGGCCATAAGGGAATAAATTTGCATTGTTTTAGGCCACTAAACTTGTAATTTGTAACAGCAGCAATAGGAAACTAACATACCTTTTTACAGAGCTATCACGACATTAAAAGTATTCTCTTAATATGGCCATATTTATTAGTAGAAAGGCTATTTTTAAAAAGTATTCTGAGAAGTGAGTTATCTATAAATAAGCTATCTCTGCAAGCCAAAAATGTTCATATTCAATCATTCCAGTTCTCACAAGACTTAACTGCAGGGTTCATGTCTGTGTAGCCCGTTCTCCAGATGTGGAGCAGATTTGCTTCTCAAACGTTCCCACAGGGTTCAATGAAATTTTTAAATATTTTGTTTCCTGATTTACTGACCTTGAAGTCTACATTCAAGGAAGACATTTGGCCAAGCAAACCGAATGACCTCTGTGAATTCTTTAGTTTTTACCAGAAGGGCACAGAACCAGAGCTTATTTCTTTTTCTAGTGAAGGTTTGCCAAATTTTCCTTGAAAAATTACCTCAGTTTTGTCGAAGAAGCCAGTATCTCTCAAACTCCATGAGAGTCAACGTGAACTCTAGGAAGGTGCAGGGAAGTATCCATTATAACATCTGCCTATATGTCATTTTCCTTTCCCTGGTCTCATTTGAAGCATGATTCGGCTCGTTTCCCAGCTGAACCTCATAGTCAGTTGTCAACAATGCCCTCCCTTGCCCTGGACGCCTCTTCCCTAAACCTGCCACTCTGCCTTATTGCCAGTCCCAGCCCTGGAGAAACTCCCCTGCCTACCAGTTGGACACCTTTCTGTGCAGAGAACTCTGCCAATGTCAGCCTCACAACTGACCATTCGGATGCATGGTCCACCATAAAATCAGACTACCATCAGCAAGACCCACAGAGCTCGGCTGTTTACCTTGTCTTGTGCTTTCTTTCAATAATTTTCCATAGCAGATGCCACAACTACTCAAAAGCATTTCTACTCTACTAAGCCCTGAAACATTCACTCCATTCCCATTCTCTCGGCAAATAAATTAACTCTGAGTTTTCACTTTTTTTTTTTTGAGACAGAGTCTCACTCTGTCACCCAGGCTGGAGTGCAGTGGCACAATCTCAGCTCACTGCAACCTCTGCCTCCCAGGTTCAAGCAGTTCTCCTGCCAAAATCTTCTGAGTAGCTGGGACTACAGAGGCATGCCACCATGCCCAGCTAAGTTTTTGTATTTGTAGTAGAGACAGGGTTTCACCGTGTTAGCCAGGATGGTCTCTGTCTCCTGGCTTCGTGATCCACCCACCTCAGCCTCCCAAAATGCTGGGATTACAGGTGTGAGCCACCATGCCCAGCCCCAAGTTTTCACTCTTAAAGTTACGATAATCCAGCAAGCTCTTTCCCTTCCTTGTACTGCCTGAAAAAGGCATGGCTGGCCAAGGCCTTCTTCCTTTCAGCTTTCTGACGTCACTCTCCTCTCACACCTCCACTAACCACCTTTTCTCTCTTCTACACCAGTATGTTCCTTTACATTTATCATTTTACTGAGCCTATAAATGGCCTCCAGTTTTTCTGTTCTTCAATCACATTTCCCTCTTTCTTTCTCAAAAATATCTAAATTTACTTTCTCTACTTTTTTTCTGCAGCTTTTATTAAATGTTTATTTTATTAAATGTCCTAAGTTTTACAGCCATTATCACATCTATTCCTCCTGAGGTAGGTTCTGCCGTAAGTTCATGGTAAAAATGAGGAAAGTGACTTGGAAAGTTTAAGGAACTCACAAGAAAGAGCTAGGAAACAGCAGGATGCAGAATTGGACCCAGACCAGCTAACTGCAGATGCCTGTGCTAACCACCCATCTAGACTGCATCTTCCCCTGGCTGCTCCTTTCCTTCTCAACCCCTTGGGGTCTGACCCTGCTCTGCCCACTCTGCTGAAACAGTTCCATTCATGAATTCTCTATTCCAAAAGCCAGTCGCTTCTTATCAGTTTTTTCCTGGTTCTCATCGAAATGGCCCATTGCTCGCCTGACTTCAGGGAGGCCGCCGTCTATGATTTCCTTCCTCTCTGATTTCTCTAACTCTGCCTCGTCTACATCTTTTTCCTGCTCAGGTCTGTTCTTGATTTTCTTCTTCATTTTTATATTTTTGACTTTTACTGGCAGCCACTCCCAGTGATTCAAAAACCAGCCCTATTTATAGGACTCAGCAGCCATTGATTGAGGGTTCCCCCTTCTGGTCCTGAAATGTTTCTGCTGACAGACAAGAAAGCTATTCCAGGACTTGGCTGTCCTGTGCCAGCTACCACCTGGTGAAGGTAATGTCACTACATACACTGTGACAGCTTTGAAGGCTCCAAAAGCTGCGCAAAATGAAGGACTAGGAAGGCTGCTCTCTTTTGAGCTTTCAATTTAGAAAAGCATCTCTTTTTCTCTATATGTAAAATGGAAGTAAGACCATCACCTCACAACAGCAGCACATGGAAAGTCTAGGATGTGATAGATGCTCTAGAGCAACAACAGATGTTCAAACAAGAGCAAGTAACTGCGCACATGCTGTACATATATACATATGCACATAACACAGATATTACACATGCTATACATATATACATATAACACAGGTACTACACATGCTATACATATACACATATACATATAACACAGATATTACACATGCTATACATATATACATATAACACAGGTACTACACATGCTATACATATACACATATACATATAACACAGATATTACACATGCTATACATATACACATATACATATAACACAGATATTACACATGCTATACATATACGCATATACATATAACACAGATATGACACATCCTATACATATATACATATAGCACAGTTATTACACATGCTATACATATATATACATATAACACAGGTACTACA
Organism: Leontopithecus rosalia; assembly: GCA_028533165.1. NCBI lineage: Eukaryota > Metazoa > Chordata > Mammalia > Primates > Cebidae > Leontopithecus > Leontopithecus rosalia. Next base: position 1,580,368 of record CM052662.1, read on the forward strand.
CATGCTATACATATACGCATATACATATAACGCAGATATTACACATGCTATACATATACACATATACATATAACACAGATATTACACATGCTATACATATATACATATAACACAGGTACTACACATGCTATACATATACGCATATACATATAACACAGATATGACACATGCTATACATATACACATATACATATAACAGATATTACACATGCTATACATATACATATACATACACTTAACACAGATATTATACATGCTATAAATATATATACATATAACACAGGTATTACACCTGCTATACATATACACATATACACATAACACAGATATTACACATGCTATACATATATACATATAGCACAGGTATTATACATGCTATACATATATACATATAACACAGGTACTACACATGCTATACATATATGCATATACATATAACGCAGATATTACACATGCTATACATATACACATATACATATAACACAGATATTACACATGCTATACATATACATATAACACAGATATTACACATGCTATACATATACACATATACATATAACACAGATATTACACATGCTATACATATATATACATATAACACAGGTATTACACATGCTATACATATACACATATACATATAACACAGATATTACACATGCTATACATATAACACAGATATTACACATGCTACATATACACATATACACATAATACACATATACATATACATATACACAATATATACATGTATATGTGTATATACATATACACATATACACATAATACAGATATTACACTTGCTATACATATATACACATATAACACAGGTATTACATGTGCTGTACATGCATACACATACATAAAACACGGTGTTACATGTACTGTACATATAAGGGAAAGAGCTTGCTAGTTTATCCTAACCTGAAGAATGAAAACTTACAGATAAGTTTATTTGCCGAGAGAATGAAGATGGAGTGAATGTTTAAGGGCTTAGTAGAGGAGAAATGATTTTGAATAGTTGTGGCACCTGCTACGGAAAATTAATGAAATGCATACATTATAAATACATATATTACGTATATACACATATGTATGTATATATAATATAGGTACATTGCATATATATACATATGCAGATCATAAAGGAAGAAGTAAAGGGCCAAGCATGGACGTTCAAACACCAGACCCAAGTAAAATGGTCCTGTTCAGCCTCATTAGCCCTCATCACTTACAAGGTTACTTACGTAATGTGATGTTATTTTCTGTCTGACTCTTCTTTCAGTTTGTATTTATGTTGAATTTGGTGGATATTTTGTGTGCTCTTTCAGCTCAAGCAAGCCTAACTGAAACACTTTTTCTGGCAAATGTTTCGGATAACACCCAATGGACTGACTCCAATAAATTGTACTAAGCTGAACTGTAACAAAGTGATGTGTATTGATCAAGTTGGTGAGCAGTTTTATCTGCTCATTTTGCATTAAGGGCCTTAATTCTCCTTCTGGTTGACGAGAAAACAGCAACATAATCCCCTCAGGTGCCAACAGGAACAGAACCCTCAGCCCATTTTCCAAAAATAGTCTCAAGAAAGTCCAGGCCTTTGTTTTCCAGAGCACCCTTCAGCTGCCACCGACGGGTTCTCACGGACGTGGCACTGGTGCCGGCCACAGATAGGGAACTGAGGTGAAGAAGGTCAAAGGTTAGCACATTGACACTTTATTGGTTCCATCTCTTCCTGAGCTTTGGCAGTGTGTCCATTGTCATCAAAATGTATTTATTAACTGCCCTTTGTATTTTTAACAACCTCGGTTTTTACGAAAGAAATCACAGGAGCCCACGTGGCCACCAGTCCTTCTATTTTTTTCACTATGCTTGTAGAAACCATGGATGAAGGGGTTCGTAGGCAGAAAATTAAGGCCACCTTCTGAAATTTCATCTAATTAAATCAACACACAATGGGTGTCGAAACTTACTCTTCTAAAAACATTTTGCTAGCTTTTTCAGTAGTAAGAGCACATCTAAAGAAAGAATGTGGCCAGGTGCAGTAGCTCACGCCTATAATCCCAATACTTTGGGAAGCCAAACTGGGTCAATCACTTGAGCTCAGGAGTTTGAGACAAGCCTAGTCAACATGTGAAACACTGTCTCTACTAAAAATACAAAAAAAAAAAAGCTGGGCATAGTGGCCTGCACTTTGACTCCTGGCTATTTGGGAGGCTAAGGTCAGAGGGTGGGAGGTTGAGGCTGCAGTGAGCCATAATCAAGCCATTGCACTCCATCCTGGGCAACACAGTGAGACTCTGTCTCAAAAAAAGTAATAAAAAGTATTCAAAGTCAGTGATATGGTTTGACTCTGTATCCCCATAATCCTCATGTCAAGTGTCAGATCAAGTGGTGGTAACTGGATCATGGGGGTGGTTCCCCCACGCTGTTCTCATGATAGGAAGTCAGTTCTCACAAGATCTGATGGTTTTATAAGCATCTGGAGTTTCCACCGCTGGCACTCACTCCACAATGATGCCCTGTGAGGAAGGTGCCTGCTCCTCCTTTACCTTCTGCCATGATTGTAAGTTTCCTGAGGCCTCCCCAGGACGCAGAACTGTGAGTCAAGTAAACCTCTTTCCTTTATAAATTACCCAGTCTTGGATATATATATCCAAGCAGTGTGAGAACAGACTACTACAGTTGGTGACCCAGAAAAATGCTGGATCTAGAAGGCAAATCCTTTAGGAATATGTCTCCAGCCCTAGGTAGGAGAATAAAAATTGCTCAGAATAAAATCTGACATTCTGGACCTGCAAAAGTGTTTGTTCCCACTTGAGATTTGAGAAAATCTATAAATTCCAGTATGACCCAACTGAAATGAACTCCAAGTCCATTGATCTGCCTGCTCCCCAAGCAAATTTTCATTGTTAATTTTATTTCCCAGATACTGCAAAATAAAGAATGAGAGTGCCTTGTATTGAACCATGATATCATTCTCATCCCTACAAAGGGATGACTTTTCCTGGTATGTTAGTAAGCTATCGTACTGGTTTACCCATTAGCCTCCTGCTAAAGTGGATTTTTATCCAGCTGTGAGGGTATTGGTGTTAGGTACAGTTTCTGTAACTGCAGGACTAAAGTTTACAATTCATGAAGGCTATCAGTGACCAGCCAGTTGCCCCTCCCTTGGCTCCTTGTGTCCTCTCTGAGACACCAAAGATGATCTCATCTATTAGAAGCAATAAGCAAGACTAGTAGGTGGCCACTACCTAATAAATGTAACAAAAATCTATTGCTTTTATGTATACCAAGTCACTCTAGCTATAAAATATAATAGGATTCGGAGGCCGAGGCAGGTGGATCACGAGGTCAAGAGATTGGGACCATCCTGGTCACCATGGTAAAACCCCGTCTCTACTAAAAATACAAAAAATTAGCTGGGCATGGTGGCACACGCCTGTAATCCCAGCTACTCGGGAGGCTGAGTCAGGAGAATTTGCCTGAACCCGGGAGGCAGAGGGTGCGGTGAGCCGAGATCGCGCCATTGCACTCCAGCCTGGGTAACAAGAGTGAAACTCTGTCTCAAAAAAAAAATTATATATATATATATATATATATATATATATATATATATATAAAATAGAAAAATCCCTTTCTTGGTGGCATAACAATAATAATCTAAATGTGTGTGTGTATATATACATATATATATATATTAATGTGGAAATGAAATTGTTGTACTTTGATAAGATTTTTAACTCAGTTTGAAAATAAGTATAAATGCAAATTAGAAAAAATATTTGGTTAGACATAAAATTATTTGCAGTCAGCCAGGTGCAGTGGCTCACACCTGTAATCCCAGCACTTTGCAAGACCAAGGCAGATGCATCATGAGGTCAGGAGTTCAAGACCAGCTGGACCAATATGGTGAAACTCCATCTCTACTAAAAATACAAAACTGTGCCAGGTGTGGTGGCACGTGCCTGTAGTGGCAGGTGCCTATACTGTCAGCTACTCAGGAGGCTGAGGCAGGAGAATTGCTTGAACAGAAGGGGCAGAGGTTGCAGTGAGCTGAGATTGCACCACTGCACTCCAGCCTGGGCAACAGAGTGACATTCTGTGTCTAAATAAATAAATAAATGTTATGAATCACCTGTGTTCACGGATCTGTTCCTTTTCTTCAGAGTTTGCCAACCTCCTTATGTATGAATTTTTGAAAAGAGGATGAAAAAATATAGGAGTAGAGTAACTGGTTCCACCAACAGCAATACAGCCAGAATCAAGTGATTCAGTAAGCATTTTCTTCAGAAGAGATAGCAGAAGGTAAAAACGCAGGCATGAAACTACTTCATTTACCAAACTGTGAGACAAAGGAGCCCAGGAAGAAAGAGCTGAGCTGGGAGGGCTGCTAAATCGACTTTGGGACCCACAAAAGAGAAGTGTCTCGCTCTCATCCTCAACCAAGAGCTATGCTCCTTGCTTCTCCCAACTGCCTCTCCACACACCCGCCTGTACTGTTCTTGGTCAGTTGACTTCACTGTCACAGCCACCATTTGCACCTTCCCCCATAGCCCCAGCTCTCTCTTCCCACTCTGTCCTTAGAAAGTGAAGAAATGTCCATAGTAGTCAATTATTAATGACCTTGTTTAACTTTTGCAGGAATGGAGACACTCAATGGAGCTCACCCCATCTTTCACCACCCAGTCAAGTCCTTCACTTGTTTAACCCCTATATCTCCTCTTTTAATCAAAACTCTTCTCCCTCTCTCTGTCTTCTGATGACTTGAAAATCAGCTGGTCCACATCTTCATAAATACCATGATTGAAGCCATGACCAAACCACCTCTTTGGGTCCCTTGACAGTACCTCTCCAAAATAAAGTTTCAGAGGTAAATAAAAGGGGTAGAACAAGACAAGCTCTTCATGAACAACATGCACAATTTAAATGCGTTTAGTTAACATTTTGTTTTGTTTCGTTTTGAGACAGTGTCTTGCTCTGTTGCCCAGGCTGGAGTGTGGTGGCACCATGACAGCTCACTGCAGTCTTGACCTCCCCAGGCTCAAGCGATTCTCCCATCTCAGCCTCCTAAGTAGCTGTGACTACAGGCACCTGCCACCACCTCCAGCTAATTTTTTGTATTTTTCATAGAAGTGGGATTTTGCCATATCTTGTTAACATTTACTATGCACCTGCTATGCACGAACAGGACACTATACTCGTGATTTTAGAGCTCCGAGTCAGGGTTCATGAAATATGTTCATGAATAAACTAAGCGATTGGCAAAAATAGGCACTGAGTGGTATCCATTAACTATTATTACATCGTAATATTATTTATATTAATTCTCATCCCTAATAGTGCTTCATATATATTTAACAAGTTTATAATAGTTAATATTATACATGTTTATAATATTTAACATTCATTAAATATTTGAAAATAAAAGTTAGAAAAGGGAAGAAAATGAGGGAAAAAGGATCAAAGGATTTTTTTGCCCTTGACATAAGCTTTCATAAAATAAGTATTACTAATACTTCCCATTTGCAAACCTAGGTCTTCAGAACAAAAGTGGTATTGCCATTGGATTCAGACCCCCTCACAGAGGGAGTCTTCGTAGAGGAAGAAGTCAAACTTTAGGATGATTATACTTGAGAAAAAGCAGTAAAAAAAATAACAAAAATCAGTTTGTGTAATGTAAAGGATAATTTGTCTCCCTCTGTTAGAGAAGGGAAAAATTAGTATTAAAAAAACAAAAATGTTCCTGCACACCACGCCAGGTGGGTCATCTCGTATCACTTAGTGTGTGCTTAGCTAAGTTTATTCACAATCTGAATTGCTAGGTATAGTTCAGCAAATTATGATAAAGAATGACACCGTGGAGAGAATTCAAAAAGGTGCGGCAGAGTTAATTACTTCAAACGAATTGTTTTAAACTTGCCTGGCATTTCCCCATTCACAAATGCTAAATTCATGCAAAATGCATTTCCATGAGAGTGCTCGCTTTTGCTTGCGTTTAGAGTCCTGCCACCTAATTTGTTAACATATGGTCTGAGAGTTGGACTGTTCGTGCTTAGGATCTCAAAAATACATTCGGCATAAGGAAAACAGAGCGGCTGTGATCTTGATGCAGAACATGTTGCCAGTTATTGTGTGTCAGCGGAAAAGGGATGCAAATTTCAGAACCTAAATGAATAAGATAAATCAGGATCTGTGTGGCATTTGCTTATACACATTCCAATGGAAATGAGGAAACAGGACAATCCATCAAAGTTTAAAAAAAGAAAAGAAAAACAATTTTAGTGTTTTAAAAGATGACTTATGAGCATGGAAGTTTGTAGACGAGTTGCATTTGAAATGCGAGATTTAGAGATAGACATGTTTAAAGCACTTGCCCAGAACAGTTATCTTAAGGTCAAGGCTTCCCAAGCTTTCTAATGGGCTGTCTACAATTCCTTCAGTAGATGGAAATGGCTTTTTAATGTGTGCTGAAAACCAGAGAAATTGAATTCTCCTTTACAGTTTATGAAAATGCCCCAAAACGCTTCAAGAAAACCCTTGACAAATCTAGAGATTATTTTGAAAATATAAGCTCCATGAGGACCTTTTCATTCACTGTATTCTTAGTGCCTAGAACCATGTCTGGAATATAGAAGGCAATGAGTCAATACTGTGTACTGGATTCTATAAGACTTAATATTACAAAGCAAGGAGTAAAACTAGAAGCTCCTAGACCCGTGAGTTAGTAAAAGAAAGTGTGTGAATGGAGGGAGGAAGAAAGGAAAGAAAAGAAGGAGAAAAAGAAGGAAGCAAAAAGGGAAAAAATGGAGTGAGGAAGGACCACTCTATATTTACGTTAGTGAATAAAAGAAATAGCCCATGAAATGCTTTGTAGTCCATCAAAATACCATCACGTTACCCTATCCGACCTTTTGGGAATGTATTCTAACCCAGTTATTACAGCTGGTCATGGTATCTGAAAGCTCAGATCTAAAGTATTTGAATCATGTAGTCAATTGTCATAAAGTAGGAAAACAAATAGGACAGTAGCACATAAATCTCTTTCAATTGCAACACTTTCACTTATGTTTTTCAAATTTAAAATATATCATGAGAAAAACAATTAAAGTAATTACCTGATAGAACATCTAGCTCAGTTTAGGGGGAAACTTTAAGGAGGTCTTTGTGTCATTATATGAAGTATTTCTAGTACGCTTCCTCTTACCTCTGTAACCTCTGGTTAGCCCATTATTCTTCTTGTCAGAAGAATAATGGCCATCAAAAAAGGATGACTCTTAGAAATAAATTTTGTTCTTATACAAGTGCAATACTTACCTGAAAAGTAAAGGTTTCCTTTAAATGCTAAAATCCTGAAATCAGCTTCCTCATGCTAGAACTGGAAGGCTACATTATATCTTTCTTTTAGGATGGTTTTCTGGTTATTGGTAATTTTAATAATCAATTAAAAGCATCATTTTAAAAGGAAACTTGTCCCTCTAATACCAGGTTCTTTACTGAATACTGATAGTCATCCCTTTGTCCTGTTATCCCCAAATGTCCCCACAATATAGGCAGTTACTGATGAGATAATGGGGTGGAACAGTTGACAGATTTCTTTTTTATTTCAATAGGCTTTGGGAGAACAACTGGTGTTTGGTTACATGATTAAGTTCTTTCATGTTGATTTCTGAGATTTTGGTACACCAATCACCTGAGCAGTGTGCACTGCACCCAGTGTGTAGTTTTTTATATCTCGCCACTCCCACCCTTTCCCCCGAGTTCCCAGAGTCCAATGTATCATTTTTATGCCTTTGCATCCTCATAGCTTAACGCCTATATATGAATTAGAACATATGGTGTTTAGTTTTTCATTCCGGAGTTACTTTGTTCGGAATAACAGTCTCCAGTTCCATCCAGGTTGTGGCAAATGACATTCTTTCATTCCTTTTTACAGCTGAGCAGTAAACCATATTTATAATATATATATGTATATATATATACACACTTAAATATATATATGTATATATATACACATACATATATATATGTGTATATATATACACATACATATATATATGTATACATATACACATACATATATATATGTATATATATATATATATATACACACACATATACACGCATACATATATACATACCACATTTGCTTTATCCACTCATTCATTGAAGGGCACTTGGGCTGGTTCCATATTTTTGCAATTGCAAATTGTGCTGTATAAACATGTATGTGCAAGTATCTTTTTGTATAATGACTTCTCCCACCAAGCAGTGGGATTGCCGGATCAAACGGTAGATCTACTTTCAGTTCTTTAAGGAATCTCCAGTGTTTTCCACAGCAGTTGCACTAATTTACATTCCTTCCAACAGTGTAAAATTGTTTCCTTTACGCTGCATCCATGCCAACATCTATTTTTGTTTAATTTTTTTATTATGGCCATTCTTACAGGAGTGAGGTGGCATCATTTTGTGGTTCTGATTTGCATTTCCCTGATCACTAGCAATGTTGAGCATTTTCCATATGCTTGTTGGTCATTTGTATATCTTCTTGTAAGAATTGTCTTTTCATGTCCTTAGTCCACTTTTTGATGAAACTGTTTTTTTCTTGCTGATTTGTTTGAGTTCTTTGTAGATTCTGGGTATTAGTCCTTTGTTGGATGTATAGATTGCAAAGATTTTCTCCCACTCTGTGATGTATTTCTCACAGGGGCAAAGGTGCATAGCCACGCCTAACAAATCCAATCTGCTCCTAGGCTGGATCCACCTCCTTTCCACTTTGGCTACCAGACATAATGAACTGCCATACTGAGCCTTTTCTCTGCACTTCCAGAAGTCACCTTTTCTTCACAATGTGAAGCCTCTGTTCATGATGAAGAGCCTCACAATATTGTTAGAGAAATTAGATCATAAACACACCACCTTTGGTCTGGATGGAAAAACCAAAGAGGCCAAACAATGCTTTACCTTTTGTGCCTCCTTCAAGGCTCATACTCATCTGCAGGCAAATAGAAAGCTGGCTCTGGGAATACTTTAAGGAGTCTTACGAGAGGGCTCTACTTCTCTCTCACCCTAAATTAGCATTGACTGGCGACTTGCCAATAATTAAATTTCTTTCACAGAGGAAAACATTTTTAACTAACTTTAATATGTGTATTCTGAGGTAGGTGTTGTACATCCTCCCAGTACTTAGAACCATATGAAATAGACATTACTGTCCTCATTTTATAGCAGAAGAAACAGACAAAGAAGGGACAGAATACTTCTCCAGGCTTGCATAGTTGGTAGGGGGAGAGTCATGTTTCCTAAACCAGATTCCCTATAGGGAATTTCATCCAGAAATAGGGCATGGTAATATAATAAGTCCATGCTAAGGACAAAATGATGACTATATGATTTTTCCCTAAGGTCAGTTCTTAGTGGGTAAAAAGAAGAAATAATATTTGGTGACTGTAAGAGGAGATTCTAACACTCAAAAGAAGAACAAAGCAAATAAAAGAAAACTTGGAGCACCCAAGACAACCTTCCCTTGTATCCCAGGTGTTCCCTGAACACTTCTGTAGCCTTGGAATGTGTATGAGTAGAAATGTGTTAAAAGAGTTGTTGATTCTAGCTGTGAGGACCAGCTTTGAGTTCCACCCAAGGACCATAATAAAATCGGGAAATTCTGAAGTCAGAGTTTTGTTTGTTTCCAGAAAGCCAAGAAACCTTGGTCAGCTCATTATGCTTGGGATTGCCCTATTCCCAAATAAAAGGGTCAAGGTTAGGCAGAGGAAGTAAACACAGACCAACCTGGCCTTTTGCGTCCTCATAGAGCTATAGAACTTCTGCTTTGATGGAAATGATATGCTAGTCATATAGCAGCCCCTAGCCACTTGTACTATTGAGCAGTTGAAATGTAACTATTCATCTGAGAAACTGAATTTTTAATCTTGTTTCATTTTAACTCACTTACATGGAAATAGCCATATTTGGTTAATGGCTACCATATTGAGCAGATCAGCTCACACGGCCACAAGGCCCTGCCGCCTACCATGCCATCCTCCCACATGTGTGGATCACCCAGCTTCAGCTCAAGCCAGATGCAGACCCAGAAGGCTGGCCTGGGCTGATAATGGATTTGCAAGTGCCATTAAGGAGAAGAGATGTGGAAAGGGGAGAAATGCAAGAAGAATTAATAATACCTATTGCATTTGATTTGTTTGAGTCCCTAAAATTATCAATTTGTTGTGCACAATTTTCTTCAGTGCAGAAGTGAGACACCGTGTTGTTGTCTGGGTCACAGCTAGCAGGAACAAAGGTGATGCTTGAGGCAAGTAAGAGCTGATCAGGCAAGGAAGAGCAGATGAACCTAGGTGCATAAAGCCAAGAAGTAAGTGCAAACAAGGCCCATTTGGAGAACTGAGGGTAATTAGTATGATTGGGGGATGGGTGTTGTTATGGGCTGGATTACATTCTCAAGAGTCACATGTTAAAGTCCTAACCCCCAGTACCTTGGAATGTGACTGTATCTGGAGATCAAATCGTTAAAGAGGTAACTAAGTTAAAATGAGAACCCTGGATTAGGGCTCACTCTGCTGTTCTCATTTTAATGTTCCCATTTTGTCCTTACAAGAGGCAATTTGGACAAAGATGGGCAGAGAAGGAAAACCACGTGAAGACAGGGAGAAGGTACTCACCGTCAAGCCAGGGAGAGGACTCAGGAGAAACCAACCCTGCTGACTCCTTAGTAACAGACTTAGAGCCCCCAGAGAAAAATAAATTTCTGTTGTTTAAGCCACCGAGTCTGTGGTTTTTAGCAATGAAAGTCTTAGCAAACTAACAGATACATGCAAGAAATGAGCCCAGAGAGTTGGTTTGGGACCGATTCATAAAGAATCTTTATGTCATGCTGAGGAATTTAAGATTTTTTCTGAACCACTGAAGAAACCTTCTGGTTTCAGCAGGGAAGTGCCATGATCTGGTTTGCTTTTTTTTTTTAGTTTATTTTGCATTTAAGTTTAAACTCACCTTGACCCTCCCTCATGACTTGCTTATATTTGGCTTGCCAGTCTCCAGTCTTGGTTCTGATTTGACTTTAAATACTGAGTGATGGCAGGTACAGCTGCGATAAAACACTTATTCCTTAACTGTATGTTAATTCCTCTCTGATGTTTGCCACGGGTCAGCAGACCACCCTGTCTTAACATGTTTTAAAAGCCTGTACTTGCTGTGTAGGTCAAACATGATTATACTGTATTCACTGAATAAAACCTCTAAGTGCCTAAGTGATTCTAAGGCAGAAGGAGTTTGGCAAAAGGGGAAGCACATTAACTCTTTCAGGTCACTAGGCTACCACTTAATGCATTATTGCAAATGCACTTTTGAATAAATAACAGGTTGTAAGAGGCACTGAGACAATTAGCTTCCTTAAGCTGACTTAAAAAAAAATGAGACAGACAGCTCTGAGCTATATGCAGGGTGACTATGATGTCATGAAGCTTTAAAGTAAAAATAGATGAGAAAATTTACATGCAAATGAGTGTTGTCATCTTGAAAGTCAATTTGCTTATTCCAACAACCCTTGTACTTATTTAGAACCCTTCAGAAATTCTCCTTCTCAAGATGCTTCAGAGCTAGTTGATGAGAACTTTAGTCCTCTGATCTCACTGGGAATCCAGTCTACGGTCAGTTTAAGGGAGAATTTTCCCTACTGGGGAGCAGAAAGTTCACTTCTGGGCATTGTGGAAGCAGAGACTTCTGTGTTATGAGAACCAGGCTTTTGAGAAGATGGAGGATTTTACAATGATGCTCCCTATCACCTGCCTCTGGAGATTAGGTAGAGTCCCCTTAAAGCAGAAATATCCCCAGTATTTACATGGCATCTTCAATGGCATGTTGCTTTCTGAATTTCCACAATAACCATGCAATGAGGAAGGGAATGGATGGATATAAAGAAGTTGCCTGAACACAGGATGGTGGCTATACTGAGGCACGTCTGTGCCTGATGAGAGGACAAATGCTTCTCCTCCTGAGCCCCTTACTTCCAGCCCACAAGCTGAATCCACTGTTCCCAGCCAGCCCTTCCGTCTCCTTCTCTTTTCTTCCATACACTTTCCTCCAACCTATTTTCTTCCTTTCTCCGCATGATCTTCTGCTTCTTCTCTTAGGCCCACTCAATTTCTACTTCCTTAATTAAGTCGTCTCTAATCTCCGCAGCAAGAAGTAATCCAGCCCTGCTCTCAGTTCCCATAGCTTCTCTTTCACCCTTGTAATATGGTCATTTACAGTCTTCTACTCAAGGAGAAGTTTTCTCCTCCCTTAGTAGAAGGAGGTCTGTATGCCATTTAATGGTCTGTATGCCCTTAAGTTTGGTATTGCAATATCTAAAACAATGCCTGGCACAAAGTATAAAAGATTTTAAATTAATCAATTAAGAAAGAAAGAAAATCATATTAGTGCCAGCCAATGTGATCTTCTCCAAAAATCAGCATGAAGGGTTTGAACAGACTGTGACAGCATAAGATCAAGACCCAGAAGGACAGAAACAAATGGCCAATCAGGTGAAAAGGCCATGAAGCCACCAGGAAACAGCATTACACATGTTCTGAGCCAGAAGAGCAGACACAGACTGCAACATCTGGAAACTCAAATCAACTGCCAGGGTATTAAACACAGAAATAAGGGAAACTTTAGTAACAATGCAAGTTTTCCTTTCAGACCCAAGTCCTTCTGTTATCTGCAAGATACAAGAGGAATGAGTTGTGTTATAAGTGTTGTTTTCATATGATGGTTTTTTAGACTTTAAAATATATTTTAACAGACAAATGATGTTAAAATGGAAATAAGTCACCCAGATACCCCACAACTATATTTAACTCAGAACAAACCTGAAGGACACAACAAATAAAATGATTTATTTATTTTTATTGTACTTTAGGTTCTGGGGTACATGTGCAGATCACACAGGACTGTTGCATAGGTACACACATGGAAATATCGTTTGCTGCCTCCATTCCCCTGTCACTCTCATCTGGCATTTCTCCCCATGTTATCCCTCCCCAACCTCCCCACCCTTCTGCTGTCCCTCCCTTGGCCCCCCTAATAGACCCAGTGTATGATGCTCCCCTCTTTCCCTGTGTCCATGTGTTCTCATTGTTCAACACCTGACTATGAGTGAGAATATGTGGTGTTTGATTCTCTGTTCTTGTGCCAGTTTGCTGAGAATGATGGCTTCCAGGTTCATCCATGTCCCTACAAAGGACACAAACTCATCATTTTTTATGGCTACATAGTATTCCATGGTGTATATGTGCCACATTTTCCCTGTCCAGTCTATCATGGATGGGCATTTGGGTTGGTTCCAAGTCTTTGCTATTGTAAACAGTGCTGCAATGAACATTCGTGTGCATGTGTCCTTACAGTAGAATGACTTATAGTCCTTAGGGTATATACCCAGTAATGGGATTGCTGGGTCAAATGGAAATTCTATTTCCAAGTACTTGAGAAATCACCACACTGTCTTCCACAATGGTTGAACTTATTTACACTCCCACCAACAGTGTTAAAGTGTTTCTATTTCGGAACACTTTTACACTGCTGGTGGGAGTGTAAATTAGTTCAACCATTGTGGAGGACAGTGTGGCGATTCCTCAAGGACCTAGAAATAGAAATTCCATTTGACCCAGCAATCCCAT
>CM052662.1:1594537-1630002 GCA_028533165.1 Leontopithecus rosalia
GGACATGGATGAATCTGGAGAACATCATTCTCAGCAAATTGACACAAGAACAGAAAATGAAACACCGTATATTCTCACTCATAGGTGGGTGATGAACAATGAGAACACATGGACACAGGGAAGAGAGTACTACACACTGAGGTCTATTGGGTGAAATAGGGGAGGGACAGCCGGCGGGGGGAGTGCGGGAGGGATAGCATGGGGAGAAATGCCAAATGTGGGTGAAGGGGCAGAAGGTAGCAAAACACACTGCCACATGTGTACCTATGCAACTATCTTGCATGTTCTGCACATGTACCCCAAAACCTAAAATGCAATAAAAAGAAAAAAAACACATAGAGTGGCTGAATGGACAGAAAACCAAGACCCAATGACCTGTTGCTTACAAGAAACACTACCAATAGTAAAGGATTCAACAAGAAGATCTAACTATCCCAAACATATATTCACCCAACACAAGAGCACCCAGATTCATAAAGCAAGTTCTTAGAGACCTTCAAAGAGACTTAGGCCCTCACAAAATAGTAGTGGTAGACTTTAACACCCCACTGACAATATTAGACAGATCGTTGAAACAGAAAATTAATCAAGATATTCAGGACCTGAACTCAGAACTGGGCTAAAGAGATCTGATAGATGACAGCTAAAGAACTCTCCACCCCAAAACAACAGAATATACATTCTTCTTAGTGCCACAAGGCACTTACTCTAAAATTGATCACATAGTCAGAAGTAAAAGACTCCTTGGCTAATGCAAAAGACTTAAAATCAAAACAAACAGTCTCTCAGACCACAATGCAAACAAATTAGAAATCAAGACTAAGAAATTCACTCAAAACCATACAATTACATGAAAACTGAATAATCTGCTCCTAAATCACTGTTGGGTAAATAATGAAAATAAAGCAGAAATTTAAAAAGTTCTTTGAACCTAATGAGAACATAGATATAACATACTAGAATCTCTGAGACACAGCTAATGCATTATTAAAAGAGATATTTATATCACTATATACCCACATCTAAATGTTAGAAAGATCTCAAGTTAACAACCTAACATCACAACTAAAAGAACTAGAGAACCAAGGTCAAACAAATCCCAAAGCTAGCAGAAGACAGGAAATAACCAAAATCAAAATCAGAGCTGAACTGAAGGAGATTGAGACACACAAAAAATTCAAAAGATCAATGAATCTAGCAGCTGGTGGTTTGTTGTTTTTTAATTAATAAAATAAATAGACCACTAGATAGACTAATAAGAAAAGAGAGAATATTTAAATGAACACAATCAGAAACAACAAGGGGAGTATTACCACTGACACCACAGAAACACAGTCATCAGAAAATTATAATATATTGGTATACGGGAATATTACCACTGACATCACAGAAATACAAACAGTCATCAGAGAATTATGAATACCACTATGGGACTATTACCACTGACACCACAGAAATACAAACAGTCATCAGAGAATTATGAATACCACTATGCACATAAACTAGAAAATCTAGAAAAAAATAAACGAATTTCTGGACACATACACCTGCCCAAAACTAAACCAAGAAGGAAACCAAATCCCTGAACAGAGTAATAATAAACTCTGAAATTGAGGCAAGAATAAATATTCTAACAACTAAAAAAAAGCCCAGGACCAAACAGCTTCACCAGATATGCAAAGAAGAGCTGGTACCATTCCTTCTGAAACTATTCCAAAAAACAGGAAGCAGGACTCCTCCCAAACTCACTCTATAAGGCTGGCATCTTTCTGATCTCAAAACCCAGCAGATATACAACAACAACAAAAAGGAAACTTTAAGCCAATATCTTGATGAACATCAATGTAAAAATACTCAACAAAATACTGGCAAATCGAATCCAGCAGTACATCAAAAAGCTTATCTACTGCAATCAGTAGACTTTTATCTCTGGTGTGCAAAGTTGGTTCAACATATACAAATCAATCAATGTGATTCATCAATAAGCAAAACTAAAGACAAAAGCCATATGATTATCTCAACAGATGCAGAAAAGGCTTTTGATAAAATTCAATTTCCATTCATGTTAAAAACTATCAATGAACTAGGCATTTAAGGAAATATATGTGAAAATAAGAGCCCTCTCTGACAAACCCATAGTCAACATCATACTGATTGGACAAAGCTGGTAGCATTCTGCTCAAAAACCAGCACAAAACAAGGATGCCCTCTCTCACCACTTCTATCCAACATGGTATTGGAACCATAGCCAGGAAAATCAGGCAAGAGAAAGAAATAAATGGAACCCAAATAGGAAGAAAGGAAGTCAAACTATCTCTTTTTGCAGATGAGATGATCTTATATCTCGAAAACCCTATAGTCTCAGTCCAAAAGCTTCTTAAGCTGATAAACAATTTCAGCAAAGTCTCAGGATACAAAATCGATGTGCAAAAATCACTAGCACTCCTATACACCAACAACAGTCAAGCCGACAGCCAAATTAGGAGCAAACACCCATTCACAATATCCATGAAAAGAATAAAATCCCTAGCAATACAGCTAACTAGACAGGTAAAAGATTCCTACAAGGAGAACTACAAACCACTGCTCAAAGAAATCAGAGATGACACAAACAAATGAAAAAAAAATTTCATGCTCATTGGTAGGAAGAATCGATATCATTAAAATGGCTATACTGTCCAAAGCAATTTTTAGATTCAATGCCATTCTGATTAAACTACCACTGAGATTCTTCACAGAACGAGAAAAAAAAACTACTTAAAATTCTTACACAACCACAAAAGAGCAAAAAAGCCAAAGCAATCCTAAGCAAAAAGAACAAAGCTGAAGGCATCATGCTACCCAACTTTAAACTATACTATAGGGCTACAGTAACCAAACAGCATAATACTGATACAAAAACAGACACAAAGACTAATGGAACAAAATAGAGAACCCCAAAATAAGACCACACACCTACAACTACCTGATCTTTGACAAGCCTGACAAAAACAAGCAATGGGGAAAAAAATTCCCTATTTAATAAGTGGTGCAGGTGTCATTGGCTAGCCATGTGCAGAAGATTGATACTGGATTCTTTCATTATACCACAATCAAAAACTAATTAAAGATGAATTAAAGACTTAAATTTAACAGCACTATGGAAACAGTGTAAATATTCCTTAAAGAACTAAAAGTAGGGCTGGGCACGGTGGCTCACGCCTGTAATCCCAGCACTTTGGGAGGCCGGGGCGGGTGGATCACGAGGTCAAGAGATCGAGATCATCCTGGTCAACATGGTGAAACCCTGTCTCTACTCAAAATACAAAAAAAAAAAATTAGCTGGGCATGGTGGCGCATGCCTGTAATCCCAGCTACTCGAGAGGCTGAGGCAAGAGAATTGCCTGAACCCAGGAGGCGGAGGTTGCCGTGAGCGGAGATAGTGCCATTGCACTCCAGCCTGGGTAACAAGAGCGAAACTCCGTCTCAAAAAAAAAAAAAAAAAAAAAAAAAAAGAACTAAAAGTAGAACTATCATTTGATCCAGCAATCCCATTACTGGATATGTACTCAGAAGAAAGGAAATCATTATACAAGGGATACTTGCACATGCGTGTTTGTAGCAGAACATTTGCAATTGCAAAAATGTAGAACTAACCCAAATGCCCATCAATCAAGGAGTGAATAAAGAAACTGTGATATATGTGATGAAATACTACTAAGTCATAAAAAGGAATTAATTAATGGCTTTCACAGCAATCTGGATGGAATTGGAGACTATTATTCTAAGTACAGTAACTCAAGAACAGAAAAGCAAACATTGTATGTTCTAACTCATAAGTGGGAGCTAAATTATGAGGAAACAAATGCATAAAAATGATACAATGGTCTTTAGGGATTCAAGGGGAAAGGGTGGGAAGGGGATGAGGGATAAAAGACTATAAACTGGGTTTAATGTATACTACTCAGGTGATGGGTATATCAAAATCTCACAAATCACCACTAAAGAATGTTCTCATGTAATCAAATACCATCCATCCCCCCCAAAATCCTATATAAATAAAATTTAAAAAGAAACAAAACTATTAAAACCTTAGTAGAAAACCTAGACAATACCATTTAGGACAGGCATGGGAAAAGATTTCATGACAAAGATGCCAAAAGCAATTGCAACTAAAGCAAAAATTGACAAATGGGTGGAATCTAATTGAACGAAAGAGCTTCAGCAAAGCAAAAGAAGCTACAAACAGAATAAACAGAGAACGTACAGAATGTGAAAAAAAATAGTAAACTATGCATTTGACAAAGTTCTAACATCCAGCATCTATAAAGAACTAAAACCAATTTACAAGAAAAAAACAACTTCATTAAATTTGGCAAAGGACATGAATAGACACTTTTCAAAAGAAGACATACATGTGGCCAATAATCATATGAAAAATGCTCAACATCGCTTATCATTAGAGAAATGCATATTAAAATCACAATGAAATACCACACCAGTCAGAATGGCTATTTCTAGAAAGTCAGAAAATAACAGATGCTGGTGAGGTTGTGAAGAAAAGGGAACATTTATAGACCATTGGTGGGAGTGTAAATTAGTTCAACCATTGTGGAAGACAGCGTAGCTATTCCTCAAAGACCTAAAGACAGAAACACCATTTGACCTGGCAATCCCATTACTGGGTAAATACCTAAAGGAATATAAATTATTCTGCTGTCAAGACACATGCACATGTATATTCACTGCAGCACCATTCACAACAACAAAGATATGGAATCAGTCTAAATGTCCATCAATTATAGACTAGATAAAGAAAATGTGGTAAATATACACAATAGCATACCATGCAGCCATAAAAGAAAAGAATGAGATTATGTCCTTTGCAGGAACATAATTAGAGCTAGAGGGATTATCCTTAGCAAATTAATTTAAGAAAATCAAATACCACACATTCTTATTTAGAAGTGGGAGCTAGGGCCGGCCGCGGTGGCTTAAGCCTGTAATCCCAGCACTTTGGGAGGCCGAGGCCGGTGGATCACGAGGTCAACAGATCGAGACCATCCTGGTCAACATGGTGAAACCCCGTCTTTACTAAAAATACAAAAAATTAGTTGGGCACAGTGGCGCGTGCCTGTAATCCCAGCTACTCCGGAGGCTGAGTCAGGAGAATTGCCTGAACCCAGGAGGTGGAGGTTGCGGTGAGCCGAGATCGCGCCATTGCACTCCAGCCTGGGTAACAAGAGCAAAACTCCGTCTCAAAAAAAAAAAAAAGAAGAAGTGGGAGCTAAATGATCAGAACACAAGGACACATAGAGGGGAACAACATACACTGGCGTCTATCAGAGGATAGAGGGTGAGAAGAGAGAGGGGATCAGGAAAAATAACTAATGGGTACTAGGCTTAATACCTGGGTGATGAAATAATCTGTACAACAAATTCTCATGACATACGTAGACCTTGTTAAAAACCTGCACATATACCACTGAACTTAAAAGGCAAAAATAAAAATGAAATAAAGTAACCCATTTCACCCATAAAGACACAAAAAGAAAATAAAATGAAAAGATGGAGAAAGATATTTCATGCTACTGGAAATAATAAAAAGCAGAGGCAGCTATACTTACATGAAATAAAATAGATTTCAAGATAAAAACTATTTTTAAAAAGGCAGAGAATATCATTATGTAATGACAAAGGAGTCAATTAAGCAAGAGAATATAACAATTGTAAATATATATACACCTAACACTGCAGCACACAAATAGATACAGAAAGTGTTATTAGAGCTAAAGAGTAACATAGACCCTAATGCAATAATAGTTGGAAATTTCAATACCAATTTTCAGTATTGGACAGATCTTCCAGACCGAAAATCAACAAGGAAACATTTAACTTAATCTGCACTATAGATCAAATGGGCCTAATAAAGATTTACCAAACATTTCATCAAATGTCTGCAGAATACATTATTTTCCTAAGCACATGTGCCATTCTCAAGGATAGACCACATGTCAAGTCATTAAAAAAGTCTTAAAACATTAAAAAAAAAATGAAATAATGTTGAGCATCTTCTGTGACCACAGTGGAATAAAAGTAGAAATTAATAACAAGAGGGATATTGAAAACAATACAAACACATGGAAATTCAACAATATGCTCCTGAATGACCAGTGGGTAAATAAAAAAATTAAGAAAGAAATTGAAAATTTTCTTGCAAAAAATGATAATGGAAAGGCAAGATACCAAAACCTATGGGATGCAACAAAAACAGTAATAAGAGGGACATACGTACCTACAAACACCTAAATCAAAAAAAAAGAAAAACTTCAAGCAAACAACCTAATGATCCATATTAAAAAGCTATAAAAGCAAGAACAGAGAAAATCCAAAAAATAGTAGAAGAAAAGACATAATAAACATAAGATCAGAAATAAATGAAATTGAAATGAAGAAAATGTTCCAAATCATCAACAAAACAAAAACTTTATTCTTTGAAAAGATAAATAAAATTGACAAATCTTTAGCCAGACTAAGAGAAAAGGAGAAAAGACCCAAATAAATAAAATCAGGGATGAAAAAGACAATACAATTCATAGCACACAAATTCAAAGGATCATTACTGGTTACCAGGAGCCACTATATGCCAATTAGTTGAAAAATTAGTAGAAGAAATGAGTAAGTTTCTAGAAACATAAAACCTATCAAGATTGAAGCATGAAGAAATCCAAAACCTAAACAGACCAATAAAAAGTAATGAGACAAAAAGCCTTAATAATCTCCCAGAAAAAAAAAAAGCAAAGCCCAAGACCCAGTGGCTTCACTGCTGAATTCTACCAAACATTTAAAGAACAACTAATACCAATTGTACTCAAACTTTTCCAAAAAATAGTGGAGGAGGGAATACTTCTAAACTCATTCTACAAGGCCAGCATTACCCTGATATCAAAATCAAAGACACATCAGAAACAAAAAACTATAGATCAATATGACTGATGAATATTGATGCAAAAAAATCCTCAATAAAATACTAGCAAACCGAATCCTACAACACGTTAAAAAGATTATTCATCATGACCAGGTGAGATTTATCCCAGGGATGCAAGGATGATTCAACATACACAAATCAAAATGTGATTCATTATATCAACAGAATGAAGAACAAAACCATATGATCATTTCGATTGAAGCTGGAAACACATTTAATGCAATTCAACATCCATTCATGATAAAAACTCTCAAAAAACTGTGCATAGAAGAATGAACCTTAACATAATCAAAGCCATATATAACAGACCCATAACTAGTATCATCCTGAATAGGGAAAAACTGAAAGCCTTTCCTATAAGATCTGGAACATTATAAGGATGCCCACTTTCACTACTGTTATTCTGCAAAGTACTGAAAGTTTTAGCTTGAGCAATCAGACAAGTGAAAGAAACAAGGGGCACCCGAATTGGAAATTACAAAGTCAAATTGTCCTTATTTGCAAGTGATATGATCTTATGTTGAAAATCATCTAGACCCCACCAAAAAAAAATTCAAACTGAAAAACAAATCAGTAGCATTTTTATATGCCAAGAGTGAACAAACTGAAAAAGAAATCAAGAATGTAATCCCACTTACAATAGTTACAAATAAAATTAATTACTAGGTATTAACCAAATAATTGAAAGATCTCTACAATAAAAACTATAAAATATGAATACAAGAAACTAAAGGGGACACAAAAAAATGGAAAGACAGTCCATGTTCACAAACTGGAAAAATAAATATTGTTAAAATGTTCATACTACACTAAGCAATCTACAGATTCCAGAGAATTCCTATCAAATTACTAATGATATTCTTCACAGAAATAGAAAAAAAATCTTAAAATTCACGTGGAACCACAAAAAAAAAAAACAATAGCCAAAGCTATCCAAACCAAAAAGAACAAAACTAGAAGAATCACATTATCAGACTTCCAATTATACTACAAAGCTATAGGAACTAAAATGGCACAATACTGGTATAAAAACAGACACATAGGCCAAATGGAATAGAAGAGAGAACCAAGAAACAAATCCATACATCTACAGTAAAGTCATTTTTGACAAAGTTGCTAAGAACATACATTGGGGAAAGGACAGTCTCTTCAATAAATGGTTCTGGGACAATTGGATGTTCATAGGCAGAAGAATGAAACTGAACCACTATCTCTCACTGTATGCAAAAGTCAAATTACAGTGGACGAAAGACTTATATCTAAGACCTCAAACTATGAAACTACTATGACAAAACATTGGAGAAACTCTCCAGAACATTGGATTAGGCAAAAAATTCTTCAGTAATGCCTTATAAGCACAGGCAATAAAGCAAAAATGAGCAAATAGGGTCAAACCAAGTTAAAAAGCTTCTATGAAGCAAAAAAAAAAAATCTAAAAAGTGAAGAGACTTCCCACAAAATGGAATAAAATAGTTGAAACCTGTCCACCTGACAAGGAATTACAAACCAGAATATATAAGGAACTCAAACAATTCTATAGGATCAAATCTAATAATCTAATTTAAAATAGGCAAAAGATCTGAATAGACATTTCTCAAAAGAAGACATACAAATGGCAAACAGGCATATGTAAAGGTGCTCAGTATCAGTGATCATCAGAGAAATGCAAAGCAAAACTACAATGAGATATTATCTCACCCCAGGTAAAATGGCTTATATGCAAAAGACCGACAATAATAAATGTTAACAGGGATATGGTGAAAAGGGAACTCTCATACATTGTTGGTTGGAATGTAAATCAGTACAACCACTATGGAAAATAGCTTGGAGGTTCTTTAAAAATCTAAAAATAGACCTAAATATGAGCAATCCCACTGCTAGATATATACTGAAAAGAAAGGAAATCAGTATATTGTAGAGATATCTGCACTTCATGTTTGTTGCAGCACAATTCACAACAGCTAAGATTTGGAAACAACCTTAGTTTCCATCAACAGACAAATGCATAAAGAAAATACAGTACCTGTTCACAATGGAGTGCTGTTCTTCCATAAAAAGAATGAGATCCTGTCATTTGCAACAACAGGGATGGAACTGGAGGTCATTTAGTGAAATAAACCAAGCTCAGAAAGACAAACATCACATGTTGTCACTCATTTATGGGAGCTAAACATTAAAACAATTGAACTCTTGGAGACAGAATAGAAGAATAGTTACTAGAGGCTATGAAGGGTTAGGGGTTGGAGGGTGCAGGGCATGAGGTTACAGGGATGGTTAATAGATACAAAAAAAATTCGTTTGAAAGAATGAATAAGACCTAATATTTCCTAGCACAACAGAATGACTATAGTCTAAAATAATTTAATAGTACATTTTAAAATAACTAAACATATAATTGGACTGCTTATAACACAAAGGATAAAGCGTTAGGCTTTTTACCTCAGGAATTCACCATGATGTGATTATTACGCATTGCATACCTGTATCAAAGTATGTCATGTACCCCATAAATATATATCCCTACTATATGCCCACAAAAATTGGAAACACAAATTTAAAAGGGAGGAATGCCAATGAATAAATTTAATTACAATACTAAATAAAATAATGATAATAACTTAAATATTCCAATAGAATTTAGGAAAGAAAAAATATAAAAATTTAAAATAAGAAAAACAATAAACAAATTTTAAAATAGCAGGCCTAATTACAACAATATTATGAATTACATTGAAAACAAATGTTCATATTAAATGTTACCAATTAATATGCAGAAATTGTCAGAGTGGATACATTATAATACTTATAGGGTAAGAGGATGGTAAAAGATCTACCTGGAAACACTATTCAAAAGAAAGCTGCAGGACCTTTATTAATATCAGACTAAGATTCCAGGGTATGGAAAGTTACCAAAGATAAAGAAAGATGCTGCGTGAGAAGAGCCCATTTGTACTGAGAAGACACAGCAATTCTAAATCCGTATGACCCCGAATACAAACCCTAAAAATACACAAAGCAAAAACTCATAGAACTGAAAAGAGAAATTGACACCTCATTTGCATTAGGAGTCTTCAACATTTCTTTCTCAGCAATCAATAGAATTAATAGAAAAATTAGAATTAATATAGAAGAACTGAACAACACCATCAACCAATCAGACATAACTGACATCTGTTGAACACTCTACTCAACAACACTGTAATTCATATTCCTTCCAAGCACACATGCAACATACACCAAGGGACATCATAGCCCATCTTGTAAAATGAACTTTAACAAATTTTAAGGAACTGAAATCATATAAAATATGTTTTCCGACCATAATGGAACTCAGTAACACAAATGTCTTTTTAAAAAATCCCTGAATATTTGGAAGTTAAACAACATACTTTTAAGTAATCAATGGGTCAAATGGAGCTCAAAGAAATCAGAAAATATTTTGAACTAAATGAAAATGAAAATATAACACATCAAAATGTATGGGATGAGACTAAATGAGTGCTGAGGTGAAATTTATTTCATGGTAACATTAATATTAGAATGGTATTTAATGGTAACATTTATTTAATGGTAACATTAGAAAAGATGAAATATTTCAAGTCATTAAGGTGTACTTTCACTTAAGAAATTAGAGAATAAGAGCATATTAAGCCCCAAGCAAAGAAAATGTACACCATAAATAGCTACACAAATGGAATATAATAATTAATGATTATAGCAGTGGAAATCAATTAAAAATGAGAAAAGGAAACAAAAAAAATTAATGAAAAGTTGGCTCAATTTTTAAAAAAAAGAAAATTAATTAATCTTTAGCCAGGCAGCTCCATAAAAATAGGAAAAAGATAGATTATTTATAACATAAATGAAAGAGAACGTGTCACCACAATCCTCACATTAAAAGTATAGTAGGCCAGGCACAGTGGCTGACACCTGCAATCCCAGCACTTTGGGAGGCCAAGGCAGGTGGATCACCTGAGGCCAGGAGTTCAGGACCAGCCTGCCCAACATGGTGAAATCCTTTCTCAATTAAAAATACAAAAAAATTAGCCAGGCGTGGTAGTGGGTGCCTGTAATCCCAGCTACTAGGGAAGCTGATGCAGGAGAATCGCTTGAACCCAGGAGGTGGAGGTTGCAGTGAGCTGAGATCGCTGCTGCACACCAGCCTGGGCAACAAGAACAAGCCTCTATCTCAAAAAAAAAAAAAGGATAGTAAAAGAATATTAAATACAACTTCATGGCTGTGAATTCAACAATGTAAATAAAATCGAGGAATTCCTTGAAATATTTAAATAACCCAAAACCTACTCAAAAATAAATAAATAAGCTAAATATTCCTATTTTACTAAAGAAACTGAGTACAGTGAAGAGTTCTTAATTGATAAATAAATCATCAAAACTAAAACCTTTTATTTGGTGACAGACATTATTAAAAGAATAAAAGCACAAACTACAGACTGGAAAAAAATTGTATACCACATACTTAAAAAAGTGATTTATATTGGGAATAGATCAAGAACACCTGAAACTCAATAAGAAAATGAAAAAATGGGCAAAAATATTAGACGCTTTACCAACGAAGATCTGCAAATGATAAGAAAGCAAATGAAAAGGTGTTCAACATTAGAGAAATGCAAACTGAACCCATAATAAGCTACCACTGCAGTTCTAGTGGAATGACTTTCTTGAAAGCAACTGATACCCTCATAAGTTGGTGGTAGGAATGCAAAATGGTGCTGCCACTTTATAAAACAGTTTGGCAGTCTCTTTCAAAGTTAAACATACACTTACTATCTGACTCGAAGTCAACAATCCCACTCCTACTATTTACACAAGAGAAGTGAAAACTTAGGTTCATACATATATACACAAAATTTCACAAATGTTTATAGCCACATTTTTTTATAGTCACCAGAAACTGAAGACTAACCAAGTGTTCTTCGTAGATGAGCAGATAAACAAACTGTGGAATGTCCATTTGATGAAGCAGTCAAAACAAAACATAAACCATTTATACATAAAACAACATGGATGAATCTTAACTCCATCAGCCTAGGTGGAAAAGCAGGACTTGAAAGACGACATACTGTATGATTTCATTTTGTTGTCACTGTTATTCAAGTTCATTAGGAAAGTAAAGGAATAAAAGAATGGCTACTTCGTTGAAAGAGCAGCCAATTCCCTTTTTAGACACTTTAGAAAAGTCACGACTGTAGGGACAGAGAACACATCAGCGATAGGGGAGAGTTTTAATATAAGGTACACTAGGAGGAAATTTGGGAGAACAAGGGAGCTCTTGTATATCCCGATTGGGACGTGGGTACATAATTTTTTGCATTTGTCTAAATTTGTAAATTAAAAAATAAAATACAATAAAATAAAAGGGAAGTAAACTTCAAAAGTAATAGATCCTCTACCTCTCTGTTTCTTGCTCACTTCTCACCAGAGATTTCCCAGAAACAGGTTGAGCACCACTAGGGAAAGGAGCAATTAGGAAGAAATAGGGCTGATCTTTGCACACTCTACCTCCCTGTATTTTTGTTGTAAAATATCTTTTCAGCTCATTGATCCTTTCAATAGTCTTTAAATGGGGTCTAGAGTCCAGCTGTCCCTAAAGGAGAATAGAGAGAAGCATCTGGTCTTATCTGCATAGGCAGATTCTTCCTAAATTAGCCGATCTTAAGTTAGAGTCTACCTGTATTTCTTTCAGTGCACCTGGGCAGGCCTGAAACAATCTATAACTTAATTCTACTATTTAATAATTAAAAATCTGTTGCTGCATTACTAAAAATCAAACTTTACAACACAAAATTCTCTCCTTACATGTTGGTTCTAGATTGAAGTAATTGAAATACGTCTATTTATTTTTCATCCTATTGCGTTTTGTGTATTTCTGTAAATTACCAGATTTTACTTTTGAATGAGTAGCATAATTTGTTTTATATTTATGCCTCTGGATCTTTCTTGTTTTTGTGTTTAACAGACATTTGCGTGCCTATATGCCCTATTACACTTTGACTACCTCAATCTTACATGTTTGGAACCATAATTTTCTATTATACAAAAAGGAGTTTGTTTCTGCTGTCTTTTCATACTCTTGAATAGATATTGGTGCAGTAAAATTATTTTTCCTTGATTTAAAACATTTTACAATGTTATACAGAATATTTACTTAGCAAAATCTTCTAGAATGAATTAAAAACACTTCTACAACAGTTGTTTTAGCCTGAAAGCTGTAAAAATTGGCATTCTTAACATCACTCCAGTATTCGATCTATAAATCAGATTAATGAATCAGAGGCCAAACTGGTTCAGATTGTATTATCTTTGGCTTAGATCTTGGAAACACTTCAAAGTTGATATATTGTGAAACAGAACTAATAAAAATGTAATTGAAGTTGTCACACATGACTTTAATCAGCAAAACCTAAAGAGAAAAACGAAATCTCTCTCTGAACTTTACACACACATAAAAGAAAGTGCAAGTTTATAAGATATAGACAATTTCCTCAAAAACAAAGTCTGATTAGTAATGTAGAAATCCATAAGTGGCACTGAAAAATAATGGGAGTAAATTGAAAAGTATTTGGGGGAAACTGTATAACTGAAATTGCCCCTGGATATTTCTTTTTTTTTGTTAGCAGGGTAAACATGGAGATGAATTGATACTTTCCCTTAATTCAAAGCTATAGGATGAAGGGCTATTCTCTTTCAGAAGTTCCTGAATACTGACTGGCAGGTAGGTCAAAGGCAAAGCAATCGCTAGCTTGCTTTCCATTCATCTGGCCCTCTTTTCCCACTTTGGACATGTTACTCTTCTTGGTGTGATCACCTCAACTTCAGGCTGTGTTCAGAAATCACTAACCCTGGCAGGTTTTTTGTTGCTTTTATTGTCATCTTCTTCCATTGCCCCACTGAGTATTCCTACAAGTAGTGGTACATAATTATCAAAAATAGTAAATATAACACAACTACCACTCATAGCTATGTATTTATTCAACAAATATGTTTTAAGCTGCTTTTATGTGTGCAGCCTATGCCACGGGCTAATGAAGAACGAGACAGAGACTTTTCTGTTCTCGTGAACTACACGTCTGCTATGGAAAAGAGACAGTATGACAGAATGACACAAACAACTATTAGTGTGATATATGCTCTGAAAGAAAACTTCAGGGTGACCTGAGAGCATGTAGCAGAGGGACTCCTTTGCCTGAGAGGTCTAAGAATTCCCTAGAAGTAACATTCAACAAAGTGAAAACTACTTAGACCGTGACTTAAAGGGGAAGGCAGGTAAAGGAAAGTGAAAAGGAGGAACAGAATAGGAGGAAGCAAAGGGAAAGAAGTATCGAGAAGCTGATCTATGTTACTTACTGATTATGCAAAATAGAACTTTGCAGGTCATCAGAAAAAAAGGTGGTTCCAACCCAGCTTTGTCACCTGTCATGTAATCTTGAGCAATTCATGTAATATTTTATATTTTCAGCATATGCATCTATAGAATGGGATATAGCAGCCCTGTAAATTTCACATTGTAAATATCATCATTTAACATAGTGGCTGGCCATCGATGATAGACTGGACTGGGAAAATGTAGCACATATACACCATGGAATATTATGCAGCAATCAAAAATGATGAGTTCGTGTCCTTTGTAGGGACATGGATGAATCTGGAGAATATCATTCTCAGCAAATTGACACGAACAGAAAAGGAAACACCGTATATACTCACTCATAGGTGGGTGATGAACAATGAGAACACATGGACACAGGGAAGGGAGCACCACACACTGAGGTCTATTGGGGGAAATAGGGGAGGGACAGCGGGGGGGAGGGAGCGGGGGAGGGATGGTATGGGGAGAAATGCCAAATATGGATGAGGGGGCAGAAGGCGGCAAAACACACTGCCACGTGTGTACCTATGCAACTATCTTGCATGTTCTGCACATGTACCCCAAAACCTAAAATGCAATAAAAATTTTTAAAAAAATAGAGAAATTACAAATAAAAAAAACCATAGTGGCTGGCACAAAAAAGAGGTCCTATAATTTTTTAATGGCCTCAGAAATAATTACTGACAAGTTTTGTATAGGCATGAAGACTATGGCATAAAAAATCAGCCACAGAGCTTCTACTTTCTGCTTGTTCTCGGCTTTTTGTACATGGTTTTCTTCAGTGGGAGCCAGCTCATCTCTGGGACCATCTCTTCTGTCTTCTTAGGAGGTGGTAAATAGTTTAAAAATGGAAACAGGATCAAAGAAATATCACAAAATGTAGAGAAGCTAAACATCTTCCTAGAGAAATTCCAAATATAATTTTAGACTTCCCAGTGGCCAGAAGCCTTATATGTCTAAGCTACTCTGAATCTTGACTACTAAAGACTTTGAGTAAAGAGAAGATGGCAGGAGACACGTCTACAATTCGTCTTTTTTTCTTACAATTACTGATACAAATTAAGAATGCAGGGTGATACTAAACAGCAGATCTTGATAGTGACCATCTGAGAAATCTCAACTGAGACTTCATTTTGTTTTGCTTTGTTTTTTTAAGATGGAGTTTTGCTCTTGCTGCCCAGATTGGAATGCAATTGTGTAATCTCTGCTCACAGCACCCTCCACCCAGGTTCAAGCACTTCTCCTGCCTCAGCTTCCTGAGTAGCTGAAATTACAGGCACCCACCACCACGCCTGGCTGATTTTTGTATTTTTAGTAGAGATGGGATTTTACCATGTTGGCCAGGCTGGTCTCGAACTCCTAACCTCATGTGATCCACCCACCTTGGCCTCCCAAAGTGCTGGGATTACAGACGTGAACCACAATGCCTGGCCTGAACTTAGACTTTGATCTAGGAAGAAAAACGTAATGGATCTATGTTCCCTATCCAAGCTTCCAAAAGACTGCGGAACACAGCCAGCAACTCAGAGGAGCCTCATTACATGAATAGGGCAACGAAAAAGCTACCAGTTTTGTAGAGCAGATGCATCCCCTTTATGTCACCTTAGTAATGGCATTAATCTTTTAGCTTTGTGTAAAAGATTCAAAATTGCGTTTGAGTGACTGGCTATTTTACAAGGATTCCAGAGAGATAAAGCCTTTCACCTGTAGCTGCTCAGAATGAATCAGTAGTTTCTGAAATTTATGACCATTTAAAAGCCAAGTGGTGACCTATGTGAGACAAAAGGTTACTTAATATAATGCCATAGAGGAAGGTTTCAACAGCTCACGGTGACACTTGAGCGAATGATGCAAATGGAACAGATGGAAAACATGGAAAGAGTTACATCACTCTGGCTGGGTATTTATTTTTCAAACAAATACAAGAAGGAAATTTGACAGGCCATAATTACAAAGTAGATAAACAGAGAAGGATTATTTGACATTTCATAGATCAAGAGTCACTCTCTGGGTGCCAGCTGTACCCACACTTTATCAAAAGTTTGAGGCTCCCTGTGCATGTACACACACTCACACACTCACACACACTCACACACTTACACTCACCCTCACACACATTCACACAGTCACAAACACACTCAAAGACTACTCACACACATCCACACACATGCACTCACACACACTATCACACTCCTCACACACACTCCTCACAGACTCACACACACACTCATCACTCCTGCACACACATGTTCATTCCTCACACCTCACACTCCCTCACACACACAATCACACACACTCAGTCACACAGACACATTCAGTCACAATCACACACTCACACACACTCAAATTCAGTCACACACTCACACTCACAAACACACTTTAACAGCCAGTTATTGTTTTCTTCCTAGTGATTCTATGCTTTTTCTTACGATCTATGGCAGTAACATTCTGACCCTTCTGAAAAGTAAGGGTGACCTTTCAGCTATTATATTATCAAGAAGAATGAATCAGAAAAAGAAACTAAATGCCCATCTCCACCCTTTTATCATCCTCTTAAAAGGGACTTTCTACATCTACATTGTTCCTCTGCATCAAGGAGCCCTGATGCGTCTCTCAGGAGGTGGGTTCTGCTAGAGGGAAAGGCCTAGTGAGACATTCGCAGATGGGAAAGCATTGAATCAGCCCTAGATTCACACTGACTCCTGTTCCACTGAAAACACTTTTGGAACTAAAACAATAATAGAGCATCATTGAAAAAAATCTCCTGCTGTTCTTTTAATAGGCCTGCCTCTAAATGCTAAAGTTTTAGATAAGAATGATTTACTTATTCTGATGATAGAAGTATCTTCATCCACAAATACTATAATTGTATCATCTTGTTTAAATATAGATATTGTTGTGGGTTTAACATCCTCTCCAAAATTCACGTTGAAATGTCATTGCCATTATGACAGTATTAAGAGGTGATTAGGCCATGAATGCTCCACCCTCATGAATGTTGGGGTTCGTTGTTATAAAAGTGAATTCAGCCCTTTGGTGCTCACTGGCTTCTGAGCTGTCTTGCCCATCTGCTTTCTGCCATGGATGATGCAGCACTGAGGTCCCTGCCAGACGCCAGCAACATGCTCTTGGACTTTCCACCCCTCAGAAGCATGAGGCAAATACATTCCTGTTCACTACAGATTACCCAGTCTGTGCTATTCTGTTACAGTAAAATAAAACAAACTAAGCCAGAAAAATGGTCTCAAGAGGTGGGGCTGCTGCCATACAAATGCCTGAAAATGGTGACATAGATTTGGAACTGGATAGAAGCTGGAGGAATTTGGAGGAGCAAACTAGCAAAAGCCTAGATTGCCTTGAAAGGAGCATTAAGGGTGATTCTGGTGAGGGTTCAGAAGAAGAGAAGAACTTTAGGGAAGTCTAAAGCCTCAGATATAAATACCTAAGTGGTCATAATTTGAATGCTGGTAGAAATATAAACAATGAAGGCGATTCTAATGAGGTCTCAGGCAAAAATGAGAAATAGGGGATATTTTCTGTTTTTTTGTTTTGAGATAGTTTCTCTCTTGTTACCCAGGCTGCAGTGCAATGGTGCAATCTTGGCTCACTGCAACCTCCACCTCCTGGATTCAAGTAATTCTCCTTCCTCCACCTCCCGAGTAGCTGAGATTACAGGTGCCTGCCACCATGCCTGGCTAATTTTTGCATTTTTTTTTAGTACAGACGTGGTTTCACCATGTTGGCCAGGCTGGTCTTGAACTCCTGACCTCAGGCGATGTGACCATCTTGGCCTCCCAAAGTGCTGAGATTACAGGCGTGAACCACCATTCTCAGCCCAAAAATGAGAAATATCTTACTGGAAACTTGAGTAAGGGTCACACTTGTTATAAGCTGGCCAAGAACTTGTCTGAACTGTATCCATACTCTATAGCTTTATGAAAGGCAGAATTTAATAGCAATGAACCAGAATATCTGACAGAAGAAATCTACAAGCAAAATACAGAAGGATGTGTGTGGCTACTTTTAACTGCATACAGTAAGATATAAGTGGAAAGAAATGACAGAATTTACACACTGGATTTTAGCCAAAAGGCTAAAAAGCAATGTTAAATATGAAATTTATAATTAAAAGAGAAGCAAACCAATTTTCTTTGAACATTCAGCCTGACAATGTGAAGAATGAGAAAGCGTGTTTGGGAGAGCAAACTAAGGGTTGGCCACGTGACTGTCTGCTAAAGAGATTAGTACAAATAGAAGAGACTGTGAAGACCATGAAGAACGGCCCTGAAGGCATTGCCGACACCTCTGAGGCCACCCCTTCCATCACAGGCCAGCGCTCTAGGAAGGCAGAATGGTTTCAGGGGACAGACCTGGGGCACCCTCCACAGGCTCACTGCTCAGAACCACTTTGGACCTCTGCGTCCACATTCCACCATGGCACTCCTCAACTGCCCCAGCCAAAGCTCAAGTGGGCCCCAATGTGGCTCAACCTTCCAGTCCAGAAGGTATAAGCTACAAGCTTCGTGTAAAAGATTGGTCTTGAACTCCTGACCACGTGGCAATAACTATGGCACACAGCGCACACAAGCTGTAGAAACATGGCAGCCTCCACCTGTATTTAAAAGGATGTCATGGACAGCCTGGAGCCCAGACTGAGACTCATCGTGGTGGTGGAGCCACCACAGAAAGCCCACAATAAAGCAATGCCCAGGGAAGCCACAGGAATAAGGTCTCTGCAGAGAGTCCCTACGCAAGCAATAGCTAGTCCCTAACAGGGCAATATCTACTAGACAAACACCCAGGAGAGGCGTAAAAGTAGGGCTGCCCCCAAGATCACAGAACTGTATGGCTGCCAGCATGCAACCCAGCCTAGCAAAGCGGCTGGTGGCAGGCTCAAGGTGCCAACGCACGAGGGCTGCTGAGGGGACTAAGCCCAGCAAAACCACAGGACACAGCTGCCCAAGCCATGGGAGCCCAGTTTCTGCCCCTGTGTGCCCAGAAAGTGAGACATGGAGTCAAGGAAGATTATTACAGAGCTTTAAATTTTAATTGTTTTCCTTTTGGGTTTTAGACTTACTTCAAGCCTGCTACTTCTTTTTATCTTGCCTATTTCCCCCCTTTGAAATGAGAGTATCTATCCTAGGCCTACCCCACCACTGTCTTTCAGAAGCACGCAGTTTATTCATTTCACAAGCTCACAGCTGGAGAGGAGTTTGCCTCGGGATGAATTGTGCCTTGAGTCATCCGCATCTGAGCTAGATGAGGCTCTGGCTCTTGCACTTTTGAGTTACTGGAATAAGTTAAGACTTTGGGGGCATCAGGATGGAATGAATATATTTTGTGTGAAAAGAACATGAGCCATGGGGGACAAGGGGTGAAATAATACTGCCAGAATATCTCCTTCAAAACTCATGTTGAAATTTAAATGTCACTATGACAGTATCGGAAGGTGGGGCCATTAGGAGGTGGTTAGGCTGTGAGGCTCTGCCTTCATGAATGGATCAGTTTCATTATCTCAGGAGTAGGACTGTTATTAAAAGAGTGGATTTGTTATGAGAGTGAGTTATCATAAAAGTGAGTTCACCCCTCTCTTGCTTGCTTGCTTTTGTGCTCTCTTGCCCCTCTGCCTTCTATAGATGACACAGCACAAAGGCCTCATCAGATGCTGGTGGCATTCTCTTGGACTTCCCAGCCTCCACAACTGTGAGCCAAACAAATTTCTATTCATTATGAATTACACACTCTGCGGTGTTCTATTATATTAACATACAACAAAGATTGATAGATAAGATAGACGATAGATAGATAACAGATTTTTTATTAGCTTATTTCCTGTTGAAATTGCATACATGAAAAAGATGTTTTTTAATTGTTTAATCTGATTGATATTTCAAAAATCTGTGATGTAACATAAAAGTAGAAGAAAGTGGTGTTACAAAAACAGTACATTTTCATCCTGGCATTCTAAGAAGAAGAAAACTGTTTCTGTAGATGTAAACTAATGTCTGAAGCTTATAACTAAATATGCCTATTAAGAACTGAAGTAGGAAAAAATGATTAGGAAGCTTTTGAATTATTCTTTTGTTTATGCCACAACCCAGAATCTGTGAATGAAATCTGGGACTGTCACCACCCAACCATTCCTACTTTATTCCTCCTTTACGTCTTTTAACTAAGCCTTGCTATACTTTCTTCTCTCACCAGCATAGATGCCAAAGTTGATTATATCAACGATAATCTCAGAATCATTAAGAATAACACAACGCAATGTCTTCTTCACATTTTCATAGCAATAATTTAATGACAGCTATATTAATCCCTGCACTTAATACTTTGCCTGACATGTAAAAGGCAATTAATGAATGTACATTTAATGATTGGGTGGAAGAAATGAATAATAGAGATGGAAGATCAATGGCCCTAAGGCCTCTGGAAATAGAATAGATGATGAGTTTGTTCTTGCTGTTTCTAGCATTGAAAACAGTAAGAACATGGAAACCATCATTCTCAGCAAACTGACACAAGAACACAAAACCAAACACCACATGTTCTCACTCATAAGTGGGTTTTGAACAACGAGAACACATGGACACAGGAAGGGGAACATCACACACCAGGGCCTGTTGTGGGTGGGGGCCAGGGGAGGGATAGCATTAGAGAAATACCTAACGTAGATGACATGTTGATAGGTGCCACAAACCACCATGGCATGTGTATACCTATGTAATACCTATGTAATACCTGCATATTCTGCACATGTACCCCAGAACTTAAAGTATAATAATTTTTAAAAAATAAAAATAAATAAAGAAGTCTAAATCAGCACCAAAGACAGAGAACACAGTCCACATTATCTCTAGTATCCTTGTCAGCTGATGTTTTTCCTACATGAGAAATGGAACTCACGAAATGGATGGAGGCAGCATTGGTGACCTTGTGCAAACCCCCCTCTAAAACCCAAGTGTGTCTCAGGTTAAGATGACTTTGAGCATGATCTCTCAAGGACTGAGACTTATTTAGTGCTTACACTTAAACCCCCCCACAAACAGATGATCACAGAACTTTGTAAGTCTACCTTATCATTACAATAGATAAATTCAAAGTAAGATATTTCTAGAAATCTGCTTTCCCACACCCACCCCCCTGCAAAATCTACTATGGAGGAAAAATGTTCATGCTGTTGTGACCCTGGCAAAAATTAAATTCTGCAATAGGACCATGCACAGCTGTAGTTCCCCAAACCACGAAGTAAAGGAAAATTACTAAGAGAACATAAATGTCTTTATGCAGAGTTCCTCCAGAGTTGGAAGTCAACTTGGTTCCCACTTAGACCCACGAGGAAAGGGCAGGTACACAAAACACTCAGCCTTCCCTTAGCAAAGGATCCAACCCAGAGTGACCTACAAAATTACATTAAGGGAAAGGACAGACTCCCAGCAGTAAAACAAGGCAAGCAGCTCTTCTTCTCTTCTCCTCTCCTCTTCCCTCTATCAAACACACACACACCCCTTATACACACACACACACACACACACACACACACACACACACACACACACACAGCTTGAGGCACTAGAGTCTAAAAAATCCACTTGTTGACCTCAAGGCCCACTCCCAATAAAGTTAGCACAAACCCTGGACAACGCATGCTTTTGAATTGAAGGTTTTCCCCATTCTCAGAGTATTTGAAGGGTCCATATCACCTATTGTGTCTTGTCAGGTCAAAAGAGCACAAAAGCAAGCAAGCCAGAGAGGGCCGAACTCACTTGTGATAACCCACTCTCATGCCTCCACCTGCTGGCCAATGAAGACCACCTGTAAACACAAAGCGATGCCCAGCCTGCAGCCTAGGAACTCCTGTAGCTCAAAATCACTGCTATTGCTGTGATCTGACATACAAAATCTGGTAGAGGCCAGTATATTTTCTCTCCAGGCCTCCTTCCCATCCTGATACTCTAAAACCTCTGAAGCCTCCACATTTACTGGCTTTGGGTAACCAGCCTTCCCTATTACAATTCAACCTTTTCTTCCCATTCTCTTCCCTTCTCAAAAAGATTCAACAGTCACCATTGGTTGTTACCACATCAAGCTTAATTTTACTAACTTTCAAGGCCTTTCATAAATGGTAATACCCCGCCTGCTCAACCCGATTTCCCACAATTTGGGGTGTGCTAATCAGGCTCACCACTTCACAGTCCCAGACAGCCACCTCATTCCCAAGGTTTTCCAAAGCTGCATCCTGAAGCAAAGGAGAAAACCATTCTTCTGGACTGATATATCACATCGCAACAACTTTGTAGTGATTTCCAGTAATTAAGGCTGCATAGGGTCTTGATAATTGCAAATAAGTTATTTTAAAGTGATTATTTGACAGTCAAATTAAGGAGATGTGTTTGACTATTTAAATATAATTCTGGCCAGATGTAGTGGCTCATGCTAGTAATCCTAGCATTTCCAGAGGCTGAGGCAGGAGAATCACTTGAGCTCAAGAGTTCAAGACCAGTCTGGGCAACATGATGAGATCCCATCTCTAAAATAAAACTTAGCCAGGTGGCCGGGACTGGTGGCTCACTCCTGGCATCCCAGCACTTTGGGAGGCCAAGGCAGGTGAATCACCTGAGGCTGGGAGTTTGAGACCCATCTGACCAACATGGTGAAACCCTGTCT
The DNA here is from genome assembly GCA_028533165.1 of Leontopithecus rosalia. Classification (NCBI taxonomy): domain Eukaryota; kingdom Metazoa; phylum Chordata; class Mammalia; order Primates; family Cebidae; genus Leontopithecus; species Leontopithecus rosalia. The sequence continues at coordinate 1,617,562 of CM052662.1, forward strand.
GTACTAAAAATACAAAATTTAGCTGGGCATGGTGGCACACACCTGTAATCCCAGCTACTCAGGAGGCTGAGGCAGGAGAATCGTTTGAACCCAGGAAGCAGAGGTTGCAGTGAGCCGAGATTGCACCATTGCCCTCCAGCCAAAAAAAAAAAGACATTAGCCAGGCACTGTGGCATACATCTGTAGTCCCAGCGACCTGGGAGGCTGAGACAGGACGATCGCTTGAGCCCAAGAGGTTGAGACTGAGTGAGCCGTGACCACACCAGTGCACTTCAGCCAGAGCCACAGAGCACAACATGTTTCTAAAATTAATAAATAAAATTAATTTAAATGTTTTAAACTTCATTTGTTATAAGGTATTTCTTTTTGGATAATATAATAACCACTAGGTTGGGTTTGTTGTTCGAAATGAGAGCTGGTGGGAATAAATTAAATAACCACAAGTAATCTTTAACAACATTAAAGTTTGGCTCTCAAACTTTAGCATCAGATTCACTTGGAGAGCTTGTAAAATTCAAATTGCTTGTTTCCACCATGAGAGTTTTTGATTCAGCAACTCTGAGATGGGAACAAGGTGTTTACTTTCCAACAAGTCCTCAGCTGACACTGCAGCTTCTGGTCTGGGGACCACATTTTGAGACTCACTGACCTAGTATTGACTATGTCCCAGGACATATTCTACATGATTTCCTTATATCACTCAATACTTACCATAAAAACTTATAAACCTAGAGGTCATGATACTTAGTGAAATAAGCCAGGCACATAGAGACAAATATCACATGATCTATTTCATATTTAGATTCCATAAAGTCTGAGAAAGTCAAACCCATAGAAATGGGGAGCAGAATGGTGGTTCCAAGGAGGTTTTGTTGGGGGTGTGGGGTGGACAGGCAAAGGGAGTTTCAGTTAGGTGGGATGAATACGTTCTGGTGCTCCACTCTACAGCACGATCACTACAGTTAATAATAATATATTGTATATTTCAAAACGGCTCAAAGAAAGGAGTTCAAATGTTCTTACCACAAAGAAACAATAAATATTGGAGGTGATCGATAGGCTAATTAGCCTTATTTGATTATTCCGAAATATATATGTGTATCAAAACATCATTTTGTACTCCATAAATACAATTATTATTTGTCAATTAAAAATAAAATAATTTTTTAAACTGTAAGGTTTGTGTTATTAATATTTGTATTCCACAGATAAAGAGATTAAGTAACTTGCCTAGCTAGTAAGCGGCAGAGAAGGCACTCAAAACTGAGCAGTCAACTCCAGATCCTGCATGCTTCACTCCAGGGATTTATTATGTATTCATAGGAAAGTGTCCATTTGAAAGCGGCAAATGGATTGATTCCCTTTGTAGGCACAATTGTGTTCCCAGGGAAAAGGCAGAGGTTACACTAAAGGCAGCAGTAAAAGGGCCACATTGCTCCAACAGAATAGAGCAGTTACCTAGAACAGATCCAGGACTAGTCATTGAGGTCCTTCCAAAGAAAACAACCCCAGCTTCCCTCCTCTCCTAAGCCCTTTAGAAAGCAACCTCAAGACCTCCACTACATGGTGATGAGTGATGGTTTAGACAGTTTCGAGGCAGAGAAAACTCTGTACTCAAGGAAAAACTGTATCACACTGACTTCTGATTCCCCCTTCCTGCTTACCCAGATTTCAGTGTTCTTAAACTTTTTCAGGAGATTCCAGTGTATAGCCAATTTCATGACCAGTGCTCCAAAGCAACTACTGGGTCTCCTACCTCAGCTTAATTCTTTCTCAGGCAGTAGAACCTTGACCAGGTTTATTTCGTCAGCCTTCTCTGGGTCACTGCTTCCGCTGTAGTCATTAAGACAGCCCCTCACCCAGTCTGCACTCACCAGGTCTCTCAATGCTCCACATGCCCCTCTCTAACATCTGGGGCCCTGTTTAGCATGCAGTGGGTCTTAGAAGGTCTATGAACAATTACAAAATTATTTCCATTCATCATGGGGGCTGGGAAGACTGACAGAGTCAAAATATTTATTTTGGAAAAAATCTGTCTCCATGTAGGAAAGTTCTACCTCATATAAAAATACTGAACAGATAGCACTCATCTTTGTTTTAAATAATATTTCCTATATTTGGACAAGATATTTCCTTGTAATAGAGCCTGATTCACATTCAAAAATACTTGTGAAATGGAAGCAGTTTCACTGTTAATGGTAACTTCTGGGCCAGCATTTTTCAAATGTATACATCATGTATTTTCTGCCTATTTCCAAAAATAAATTTGAAATAACATATAACATTAAGAGGCATACGAAACAAAATAGATGAAACAGATATAAAACAATGATTACTAATCATTAGAAAGGTGAAAGAACAGTGAACTAGAATTCATGGATGAGTGACTTGCTTTCTGTAACTGAGCACTAAATTTAGTTCTGAGCTTTGTGGCAGACAAATGAAGAATATGGATAAATATTGGATGACACCAATTTAATTATAAAGAGAAAGGGGAGGTGGAAGATAGAAGGTAGGAAAGAAAGCATGCTTGAGAAAATAATATTTTCCTGAGGTTAAATTCTGGGACATTATCACACTTACCTTCATCCAGGAAACACTTGGTCCCACAATAATAAATATGTTTTTCAATGTTAGCTCCAACCTCTAGACTGTCACTCATGACCTATGATGGATATGCAAACCATGCCTCTATAAAGCAGAAAGAGAGAATGATTGGTTAACTGATGGTCTTTCAATTAACCAATCACCAGCAAATTTCAGCCATAATATTTACTATCTATGGCTATAAATTAATGCAGCCAAGCTTGATAAAAATTAGTCTTGTCACAATCTTCCCAACCAAGAACCAGACATGAATTTTCTTGGCCTCATTTCACAGAAATGACATTTCTCTTGGGCTGGCTTAAATATAATTGTCACCTCTCGTCTCACCTATCGGAATTCACTTGTGATCTAAGAACATTTACTCACTGCTGATCAACATCATTTTTCCCCATTGTTGGTGAGGCAGAGTTAGTATCTCCCGTTTTCTGCAGCACAAACATTTTTTATCCAAGTGTGGGACTTAACATTTGTCTCAAAAAGATTTAGTCACTCCAACCTGTTCAAACTTCTTTAGGTCCAAATTCCATAATCCAACATCTTTATTTATGTCTGTTACCAAAAAAAAAAAAAAACATTTAAGAAGTACTTTGGGTTGGTCTTTATTACATAAAGAGATATGATGTCTTTGTTTTCTTTTTTTCAGTGTCACTTTGTTATTTTATTTTACCACCAAGCCCTGAGATCAGTGGGGGTAGTTAGTTGTCTTTTTTTAATTGTGTTTTAGATTTGGGGGTATATGTGAAGAACATGCAAGATTGCTGCATTGGTACATACATGGCAATATGGTTTGCTGCCTTCCTCCCCATCACCTATATCTGGCACTTCTCCCCATCTTATCCCTCCCCAACTCCCCACCCTCCACTATCCCTCCCCTAGTTCCCCCCAACAGACCCCAGTGTGTGATGCTCCCCTCCCTGTGTCCATGTGTTCTCATAGTTCAACACCCGCCTATGAGTGAGAACATGCGGTGTTTGATTTTCTGGTCTTGTGTCAGTTACAGTATATCTATTTTCCATGTTTTTCCACTTTCTAAAAACCAATATATATAGCTGGTAAGAACTTAGTTTTTGTTCTCTCGTTTGTTTTTGAGACAGGGTCTCACTCAGTCACCCAGACTTGAGTGCAGTGGCATCATCACTACTCACTGAAGCCTCGACCCCTTAGGCTCAAGTGATCCTCCCACCTCAGCCTCCTGAATGGCTGGGATTATACACATGCACTGCCATGCTTTTTTTTTTTCATTTTTGTAGAGACAGGGTCTTACTATATTGCCCAGACTGGTCTCAAACTCCTGGACTCAAGCAATCCTCCTGTCTTAGTCTCTGAAAGTACTGGGATTACAGGTGTGAACCACTATGCCCAGCCCAGAACCTTGTTGTAAATACACTATCATATTTAGCTTTCAAGACCTACAGGTGTAAATAATAAAAACTCTATTAGCCTTTGAAACTCCAAACTAAAATTAGTCAGCACCTCATCACCATATTAGCCCTATGCCAGCAAAATGGTATATGTTGTTGAAGCAATCTTTTATCACTCAGTAGAGAAAGCCCCAAATATCTAACAATAAAATTAGCACTATTATTAATTTCATTTTATAAGTAACATAATACTAGCAATGACAATGCCATGTACAATTTCGGAAGAAGCACATCTGAAAGATAATTTTTTGGTCAGGCTCTGGAAGCAGTCTGCTGATAAATATTTAGCAACCAGCATGAATGCCCTGTGTGCCTTTTTTTATGTTTGTACAAAATTGTTTATTATTAATTTATTAATCTAAAAACAAAGGTTCATTTGGAAGAATATTTCTTTATAACATTGTACATATATAATATGTTGAGCTATTCAGAAAGCTGAGGCTGGAGGATCGCTTGGTCCAGACTGGACATGCTAGTGAGAACCCATCTCTTGAAAAAGAAAAGTTAACAAGTTGGCTCTTTGGCTTATCATTTTATCCTTTTTGTTTTAAATATTCCAAAACCCAGAATCTACCTGAATATCAGATAAAGTTATTTTTAAAAAACAACATCGTACATGTCACATACTTTGCATCCCTTAGCCACAGGCACATCAAGAATCAACAGACATTCACAGAACACAAAAGTATCTGTGGAACTTTATAGTTGAACAGGTGTATCCTGAGTAATGCTGAATTCAGCCAGAATTAAACTTTTTGCATTATTTATCTAGACAGCAATAGACAACCTCTTGATTAAACAAGATATTTGCTTCCACAAGCGAACACTGACAATGTATGCCCATATCTCAAAACACCATGTCAGAATTATGGCTAATCCCAAACTTGTAATAGAGGGATATATGTATATTCGGGATACAGGGTCACTTACACTATTCTCTAGCCATCCGCCAAAAACTACTTTGAAATTATATCCATTTGTCTTGAGTTTCAGCTTATAAACTAATGTACAGTACTATGTAGAGAGTAAAAACTGCATTAACAAACTGTAATATCAAAGTTCATCGAAGTGACATTATCTGTCCTCCAATATTAACATGAGGAGAAAAAGACAAAAAGTATATGGCTTAAAACTATTTCATTCACAAAAAAGAGCTCTAAATTTTTTGAAGAATTATACTCTTGATCAGTTTTATGTCTGGAGAGTCCCTTGGCCACAGAGACTTTGGAAAGTTGTTACATACATATTCTGAAATATAGGTATTTTTGAAGAAAAAAGATACAAGGTAAACAATTTTTTTTAAGGTAGAGAAAAATAAATCCACTATTCAAAAGCCTAAGTTACCTGTCGGGAGGTGGTGAAACAAAGCTTGACCCCAGGAGCTACAGTCTGGACTGGGCATACTGGCGAGAACCCATCTCTTGCACCCAGGAGTCAGAGTCTGGACTGGGCATACTGGGGAGAACCCATCTCTTGCGCCCAGGAGTCAGAGTCTGGACTGGGCATACTGGTGAGAACCCATGTCTTGAACCCAGGAGTCGGAGTCTGAACTGGGCATACTGGCGAGAACCCATCTCTCGCTCCCAGGAGTCGGAGTCTGGACTGGGCATACTGGCGAGAACCCATCTCTTGAACCCAGGAGTCGGAGTCTGGACTGGGCATACTGGCGAGAACCAATGTCATGAACCCAGGAGTTGGAGTCTGGACTGGGCATACTGGCGAGAACCCATCTCTTGCGCCCAGGAGTCAGAGTCTGGACTGGGCATACTGGCAAGAACCCATCTCTTGAGCCCAGGAGCTGGATCCTGCTCTCCTCAATTCCACTTAAGAGGGAGAGCTCATGAACTATTTAAAAGGATGTTTCCATACACTATCTATATTTTCTGAAATTAAGGGAATTTCTGTACAAAAGGCAACAGGCTTTTGGTCATAATTAATGTGATTAAACTTCTAGTCTTTACGTAATTTCAGTTTTAAAGTTACATTGCACTAAATTTTAGGCCTTTTCATTTCAGAACTGCTTAATGTCTTATTATCCTAATTCCCCATCCAATACTGACAAAGAATAACAAAGTCAGTCTAGTTTGGTTCACTGTAGGTTCTGGGCTTTGTTAGATTCTCTTTTCCTGTCATATTTTCTCTTGTTATGTTTTTTTCCCATGGTTTCTAAACACTAAGGAAAATTATTTTAATGACATAGATATTTTAATGCCATTATTTTAATTATGAGATACATATTAAAATTTGTCTGCATCTTGCATTTTTCAAACAACAGTATACTGCTCCACACAGCAACTTAGAATATAGTAAGTCATATATTTAAAATGATATTAAAAACACTTCACACTTCTCACAGGATGCAGTGCTTCTTGAATTCTGTTCTTTGTGAATGAAGCAGTCAAGTTAGAGTCTCTGGAACAGATATGGAGCTTGTACTTGGTTAATGTAAGAAAGACAAAGGGTATCTTATAATCTAAATATCATCCTCAAATCATGGAAGAACTAGACCAGCACAACTTTTCATTTTCCCAATGGTATTCTTATGAAAACACTATGCAGTCATATCATATTTGGTAAAACTTAAAGAAGAGCAAGACCTGTAATCCCTCCCAGCACTTTGGGAGGCCAAGGTGGGTGGATCAAGAGGTCAGAGATTGAGCCCATCCTGACCAACATGGTGAAAACTTGTCTCTACTAAAACTACAAAATTAGCCGGGCATGGTGGCATATGCCTGTAGTCCCAGCTACTCGGGAGGCTGAGGCAGAAGAATTGCTTGAACCCAAGAGGCAAGTGAGCCAAGATGGAGTTACTGCACTCCAGCCTGGATGACAGAGTAAGACTCCAACTCAAAAAAAAAGAGCAAGAATTTTCATAAGCAAGACCCCTTAGCATTGTCATGCCAATTTAACAAAAATTTAGGCAGTTTATATTTCTAAAAGCTTTTATACAATAGTAAAAGGAGGGGTAAAATAGTAAAATTTTACTATACAATAGTAAAATTCAGACTTTCTAAATTCCTACTGGCTTGTTATAAATGTGAAGTAAGGAATCCCTATTAAAAAAATCAGCAGCCTGGTGATAGCTCCCTGGATCTGTTGTAGAGAGAAGCACATCCCAGATAGTTTTCAAAAGCTTAGGAAAATAAATTCCTACAAATGTCATTATACCACATGAGGCTGATACTTTGCAAACACTTGAGGCAAAATTTTTAAAAAAAAGTTTAGATGATATTGCTGTTGCCCAAACAGCTGTACAATTCTCCACAAAAATATTAATATAATAAAATATAACAAGTTATCCTATAGAATTTAAAGTTAATTTTTTTTAAAAAAAAGGCTTTGTCCCATTTGCTTATATTTTTGGAGCTATGAAAACACTACAAAGGCATATTATAAAGTGTTACTGAGGGTAGTATGTAACCTTTTTAAAAGAAAATGGTTAATATGTAAACACCATACATCATCCATCATCCACTTAAGTTTCTAAGTGAGACAGGATCTTCAGTCTAAAGAAAATGGTTTAAATACATCTGTTATTTTTACCATTGCCACTTACAAATCACGTGTTTACAGAGAAATTCTATCTACAGCAGACCCTAACTTTATCACGCAGAAAAATAACTTTATACTAGTACACTGTGAATATATACATCATACCATAATCCTGTCCTTAGGAAAATCTGTTGGCATGTTACAAAGACCATCCATGATTTTCTTTGGACAAATATTTATAACCTCATTCATTTTGCATTTTAATAACTATTTATTTTTTGTATAAAGTTTCCAAATTTTTGCATAAATCCTCAAAACTTGTTCTCACTGGATTGATATGAGTGATAAACACCAGTGTTATGTGAGTGACTGATAAACACCAGTTGATATGAGTGATTAACACCAGTGTTATATGAATTAAGCATTGGACTAGACCTGCCGTAACTGCTGCCCATACTTGCAGATTTCATTTCTGGGCAATTTATACTGGTATTTGGCAGGTTGCTTGTTGGCTGAACAGAGCTCTCAGTCTTACAGAATGGCTCAAAATGACTGCAAACACACGGGTCAGTTGAATGAGATCACAGAAGCTCACTGGGCGCTGGCCTTGGAGAAGAAGCTGGTCTTCTTTCAGGAGTAACAACTGCGTTCGTCTCCCTTGAATCTCAGTACTGGGTCTGTTCAATGTTAAATCTTGGGGTAGAGGCATCTCCTGCCCTTTCCAAGAACTTCCTTTCAACTGGACCTGGAGAAGGTGTCCTTTTCTTTTCATCTGATGGAGGATTTATCTCTTGAGATGGTCTGTTAACTCTTCCTTACTCTTGTAGATGCTGCCTTGAGAGCTTCATGAGGAAGAACACTTTCTTCTAGGAGATGAATCAGCTTTTGTATCTGATTTCTTTGATTTTTTATTTTCTTCACCCTCAGAAACTAATGTGTCAGAGCTACTCCACAATCTTTAAAAGGCAGGTGCTTCATTTTGATAGATTTTCTTTCATATCTGGGGTATGGCTAAGTAATGACCTTAACTTCCAAGACCCCTTTTTCAAAAAACTTGGGGAACCTTTAACTTCCTTCTTTGAAGCGAGTTCTTTGTTGGATTCCTCTTTATTCACATCAAGTAAAGTAGGAAACTGATTTGGTAGTCGTGCCACTTGGAGGCTTTCTCTTGGTAACTTCCTCCTCATGCTCCTCCATATTATGAGTCACATTGTGCATGCTTCTAGAACTTTCAAGCAAATCTTCTTTGGGCTTTTCTGGTTGTCTAACTTGATTCCTGGTAAGTGTGCTATATACATAATGCTTACTATTTCCAGGATCTAAGTTTGCTTTTGAGTTGTCATATAATGGGAAACCTCGCCTTTTAAGTAGATTCTCATTCTGTTGATTCTTTAGATTTTCTGTCTGCTTATTTATGCACATGGTTGTATATATATAATTATTTGATTCAGTCTGGCCATTTGTAGTTTTGTTTAAGGCTATTGAGTGGTTTTCAGGAACCTGCAAGGTGTACATTTTTGGTGCCTCTGACAGTGATGGGAGCTTGAGGATTGATTCTGGCAAGGGTTTGTCTATCAAATGCTGTACATTTTTTAGGGGTGTCTGGTACCTCTTGTCTCACTTCTCTGAGAACCAGTGATAGTTGAATACTAAAGAGGAACATACAGTTTCAATACTAAAGAGGAACAACAACAAGAATGAGTATAAAGGGCATTGGCCTTCAAATTCTTAGGATGATGACAGCCCTCAAACTGGTCACCCAAAGCTGATCCATTTGAGTCTGGTGTAGCTTCTGAATGTAGGATTCAAATCTCCAGTTACATAGGAATGATTCTGTAGTATGTTCAAGGATTGGCATTCGTTGTTGCAAAAAGCGGATATGATTATCTGTCCCATTAAAAGACCTCTAAACATTTGGATTCCTATCTGCAAGATTTGCTGTTTTCTCTGTGCAAAACTCTGGACAATGTGTTGTGGTGGCTTACACAGCCTTCCCGTGATAAGCTGCCATGCTGAGACTATCAGAAGGCCTGTTCCAATTGCCAGGTGGATCCTCGGTTCTATTCAGAGCCCTATTAAGCAGGAGGTATGGCACTGTTTCTGGCTGTTCCCAGCATAACTATGCCTTTTCCAATTTTCATTCACCTGACTGGGTTGAAACAGATGCATTGTGTTTGGACCATTAAAGTTTGGAACAAAATGAGGTTTGTATCCGTGATTTTTACGTTATATTTGTTGTGCTCACTTAAAGTATATATCCCTCTGTTTTTGAAGTAACTAGAATCTAGTTTATGAATCTTGTCTTGTCTACCAAAAACGTTTCTTTGACTGCAAACAGGTGCTGATGAAGAAGCCGAATGCCGGTAAGTGCCATTTTCCCAGAAGGCTTTGCCATGCTTCACACTCACTGATTCTTCCTGAGCAAATGAATTGGGGGCACAGGATCTGGCATAGAGGGTTATAAATTCTTCATCAAAGGACTCAACAAGTTGTCCGGTGATTATCTGAACCATGCTGAGGTGAGCTTACCCAAATGACCACATATATATGGTCAGGCCTATAGATCACTTTCTGGCAGTCAACTAACAAAAATTTCTGTTCCATTTTGTCATGGAATTTTGCCCCCATTTTTGAAAGATAATCTTTGCCTTTTACTGTCCACACTCAAATATTCCTGAGATGCTGAACTAAACTACCTTGTTTCTCAGTCATATTTAGAAAATGATCAAAATTGGACTCATCAAGCAGAATGAATACAGATATTCCTCAAGTTGATGCCTCAACTATTTCTTTGAAAATATCCACATCTGTAATATATGCATCACGAAAGCAATGACCTTTCTTGCTTCTTTTATCATCTTCCGAATAGTTTCCTTTATTGTAATAGATGCACTCTTGGTGGATGAAAAAGGAGATCAGTATGGGTACCTCTAAGGGTCGGGGCATCACATCCGGCCAGGCTCAGTCAAGATTTGGAGCTTTCACATCAGACTCCACAGGCCAATAAGTCCCTGAAGATGATCATCACAGGAATCATCAGTGCCCCGTGCGGTGCTTTGTGCAACTTTCTGGACATTTTTCAAATTACAACTAAGTTCCTCCTCAGCAAGAAAGTCTGAAACTCATTCCTGGGCAAAAAATTATTGGTATGCTTCTAACCCAAGTTCAATCAGAATATCAATGGCTGTTTGATACCACTCCTTGCAGTGAGGCTCAATGTAGTTGTCAGACTTATACTCATCATTCAGTGTGGAAAGCACTGATGAGGGCTCCATGCTTGCAAATGTTTGGCTATGGCACTGTCAAAGGTCCATTCATGCAGTGGTGAGAAGTACGGCCAGGAGCACCTCGAGCCACAGGCAGCTGTGCCTGCTGCACCATGCCCGCAGCCCACTGTGTGCTCTTCAAGTGGGTTCCACTTCAGGCAGAAACAATTCAACAGACGAGAGGGTTAATACATCCCGATGCCACTCATGGCAGCTGAGGCCTAGTGAGGACCTCAACAGTATGTAGTTCTACTTACTATCTTACAAATAAAACTGCATTTCAAGGTATTTTATTTGTGCGGGGGTTGGGGGTCCCATTGCAATTTATTGCAGCTAGAACTCACACCGAAGACTTTTAACTTACAATGGTAAAATTTATTTTCATGTTAGGCAACAGAGCACTTTCTTACCACTTTAAGTGTGGGACCTCCATCCTTTGACCTGCTCCGTGAAAAACATTCCACGGTCAAATCCACATATGTTATGTTCCCCTTAGATATGTACCACACTCATTAACTTTCACAAAGAAATGTTTAACAGCATAAATGCAGCATTTTCTAACTTATTTAACCATGTATCTTTCCAGACCTCAACCACTCCATTAGCATTCCACAGTCCTTGCAGAACACATTGTGGAAGAGGGGGACGGAGGAAGACGGCACTCTAGAAGCAGCTCACGATTGCAGCTCTCAGTCAAGACGCAGAGGGTGGGTTCACACTGCATTTCCAGACGGATCTTTATAGCCCACAGAGCGGGGAAAAGCCCAGGTGTAAGAGGGACGCAGGATGCAAGCACAGCGGTATCCGGGCGCAGGTGCGGCCAGGCAGCCAGCACCGCAGTGGAGTGGCACAGCAAAACACATGGGTCTGGAGCCCTGTTAAACTGGCAATTTGAGACTTGGGAGGGCAGATTGCCATGTTCATCTGATTGAACGGTTTTTGGACGGTGAACCAGACCAGGAGATTTCTGGGAGGTGAACTGTGTACCAGCATAGTGGGTCACTGCACGGGAAATCACACAGATCCCACTGCCCTTTCAGCTGGTGGCTAGGGACCTGGGAGAGAGTCAGCCCTACAACTTAAAAAAAAAAGAAAAGCAAAAAGGCTCGGAGGCAGGGAGCCAAGTGATCAGGCTCGATGGGTCCTACCCCCACAGGGACAAGCAATACAGCGATTCGGAGTGCCCGGGGTTGAGAGTTACACTGAGGGAACAGCTGAACCCACGGCTGTGCATCTCGGTGGGGAGGGGCGTCCACCTTTGCCAAGAGTTTCTGCCCCTACTGAGGTACCCGCCCATTGCTGAAGCAGTCAGCCATTGCCGAGGCAACCCGCAATAACAGAGAGACTCCGCCAACAGGTCAGAGCTCACAACAACAGGGTGGAGCCTATGTCAGCAGGGCAGAGCCCAAAAGAGCAGGACAGAGCCCACAGCAAAAGGGCGGGCCTCACGCCAGCAGGGCGGAGCCTCAGCAGCCAAATAGTGACTAGACTGCCTCCTAGCTGGGCCGGACAGCACAACAGATACAAATAAAGCCCTAACTCCCCAAGACAGAGCATCTGAGGAAAAAAAGCGGTTTCATGAGTTCTGCTGCAACAGACTTAAACGTACTTGCCTAGCAACATTGAATGAACAACAGAGCTCACAGATCAGCACT
>CM052662.1:1630502-1652992 GCA_028533165.1 Leontopithecus rosalia
TCATAGGCGGGTGATGAACAATGAGAACACATGGACATAGGGAAGGGAGCACCACACACTGAGGTCTATTGGGGGAAATAGGGGAGGGACAGCGGGGGGGGAACAGGGGAGGGATGGCATGGGGAGAAATGCCAAATATGGGTAAGGGGGCAGAAGGCAGCAAAACACACTGCCACGTGTGTACCTATGCAACTATCTTGCATGTTCTGCACATGTACCCCAAAACCTATAATGCAATAAAAATTTTAAAAAAAAAGAAAAGAAAATAAGGGAGGACACAAACAGATGGAAAAACATTCCATGCTCCTGGTTAGGAAGAGTCAATATTGTGAAAACGGCCATACTGCCCAAAGTTATTTATAGATTCAATGCTATCCCCATTAAGCTGCCAGTGACCCTCTTCACAGAACTGGAAAAAAACACCTTAAACTTCAAAAGAGAGCCTGCATAGCCAAGACAATCCTAAGCAAAAAGAACAAAGATGGAGGTATCAGGCTACCTGGCTTCAAACTATACTACAAGCCTACAGTAATCAAAACAGCATGGTACTGGTACCAAAACAGAGATACAGACAATGGAACAGAACAGAGGCCATGGTGGCAATGCCACACATCTACAACCATATCTTTGACAAACCTGACAAAAACAAGCAATGTGGAAATAATTCCCTGTTTAACAAATGGTGTTGGGAAAACTGGCTAGCCATGTGCAGAAACTGGACCCCTTCCTGACACCTTACACTAAAATTAACTCCAGATGGAATAAAGACTTAAACATAACACCTAACACCATAAAAACCCTAGAAGAAAATCTAGGCAAAACAATTCAGGACATAGGCATAGGCAAGGACTTCATGACTAAAACACCAAAAGCATTGGCAACAAAAGCCAAAATAGACAAATGAGATCTAATTAAACTCCAGAGCTTCTGTACAGTAGAAAAAAAATAAACAATCATTAGAGTCAACCGGCAACTAACAGAATGGGAAAAAATTTTCGCAATCTACCCATCTGACAAAGGGCTAATATCCAGAATCTACAAAGAACTCAAACAGATTTACATGAAAAAACAAATAAACCCATTCAAAAGTGGGTGAAGGATATAAACGGACACTTTTCAAAAGAAGACATATATGAGGCCAACAAACATATGAAAAAATACTCATCATCACTGCTCATTAGATAAATGCAAATCAAAACCACATTGAGATCATCTCACACCAGTTAGAAAGGTGATCATTAAAAAATCTGGAGATAATAGATGCTGAAGAGGATGTGGAGAAATAGGAATGCTTTTACACTGTTGGTGGGAGTGTAAATTAGTTCAATCATTGTGGAAGACAGTGTGGTGATTCTTCAAAGACCTAGAAATAGAAATTCCATTTGACCAAGCAACCCCATTACCGGGTATATACCCAAAGGATTGTAAATAATTCTATTATAAAGACACATGCACATGTATATTCATCAAGGTACTGTTTACAATAGCAAAGACCTGGAACCAACCCAAATGCCCATTGATGATAGACTGGACAAAGAAAATGTGGCACATATACACCATGAAATACTACGCAGCCATAAAAAATGATGAGTTTGTGTCCTTTGTAGGGACATGGATGAATCTGGAAACCATCATTCTCAGCAAACTGACACAAGAACAGAAAACCAAACACCACATGTTCTCACTAATAGGCGGGTATTGAACAATGAGAACACATGGACACAGGGAGGGGAGCATCAGACACTGGGGTCTGTTGCGGGGGTGGCTAGGGGAGAGATTGCAGGGGGTGGAGAGATTGGGGAGAGATAACATGGGGAGAAATGCCAGATATAAGTAACAGGGTATGGAGGCAGCAAACCACCTTGCCATCTATGTACCTATGCAACAATCCTGCATGATCTGCACATGTACCCCAGAACCGAAAGTACAGTTTTAAAAAAAGGATGAAATATATATATATATATATATATATATATATATATATATATATATTCACAAATACATACTTTTCATCATATACATCATATATATTCATTATATATAGATAGATATAGATATAGATATAGATATAGATATATAATCTGCTTCAAAATCTTTTCATGAAGAACAAATGTGACTAGTCATAAATGTTCATTCAAACAAGAAGCACCAACATCTCTTTCTAAAACGAATCTAGAATGGAGTCTGACATGGTTTGGCTCTATGTCCCCACCCAGATCTCATCTTGAATTGTACTCCCATAATTCCTGTGTGTTATAGGGGGAACCCAGTGAGAGATCACTTAAATCGTGGAGGCAGTTCCTCCATACCATTCTCATGGTAGTGAGTAAGTCTCACAAGAACTGATGGGTCTATTAAGGGTTTCTGCTTTGGTTCTTCCTCATTTTCTCTTGCCAGTACCACTATGTAAGAAGTGTCTTTTACCATGATTCTGAGGCCTTCCCAGCCATGTGGAACTGTAAGTCCAATTAAACCTCTTTTTCTTCCCAGTCTCAGGTAGGTCTTTATCAGCAGCATGAAAACAGACTAATACAGAGTCATATATCTTTTAAACAAAAAAAATTGTAATAATTTACATGTTAAAAGATGTAAGAATTTGTTCAATTATTTCCAGTTGTTAAAATCTATGGACTCAGTGAAAAGTTCCATGTGCCAACATCAATATCATTGTATATGTTAATGTGTATAGTGGTTGTAATTTTGAATTAATTCCTGTTCCCCTGGGCCACCATTTTATTGTCACCTTTGATGAAAGTGACTTCAATTAAGTGTTAACTGAATGCAATTAGAAACAAAGTATAACAAAGTTTCTTTAAGCCACACTGACCTCTAGAGACAGAGGGAATCCAAAGATGTTCCAGTAAAACCAAAATCTACTTTCATAAAATCAGTGTGACAATAAAAAAGAATTTATTTTTTGGCATAAGTATGGACTACCCTTTCAGCTCCTTGCTATACTCCACTGACTAAGCGTACTGCATTGCTCGTTATTAAAATTTCACTGCAAAGATAAGAAGAAAGAGGCAAAGAGAAAGAATTTAGAGCTAAAAAGAAAAATATATGGAATGGAAAAGTCTTCAAACTGTGCATCCAGAAATCTAAGTTCTGATTCTGTTTCTCCCATATATACCAATGTAACCTTGGGCAAGACACTTTCCTCCCTGAGGCTTCACTTTCCCCATCAGTTAAATGAGAGTTTGACCCAAATTATCTGATTCTCTATGCTAAATGCAAACTAAGAAGTTCTAACAATTTATTTTCTAATCTGAAAAAAAAACAAAACCACCGTTTGTAGAAAACGTCCTCTATTATTGACTCAATACAGTCATGCATCACTTAACAAAGGGGATACATTCTGAGAAACATGAACATCAGAAGTAGTTACACAAACCTAGATGGGGAAACCCACTACATACCAAGGATATGGTCTAGCCTATTGCTCCTGAGCTACAAATCCGCACAGCAAGTTACTGTACTAAATACTCTAGGCATATTGTAACACAGTGGTAAGCATGTGTGTGTATAAACATATCTAAATATAAGAAAGGTACAGTAAAAATACAGTATAAAAGATAAAAAGTGGTAACCTGTACAGGGCACTTCCTGTGAATGGAGCTTGCAGGACTGGAAGTTGCTCTGGGTGAGTCAGTGAGTGAGTGGTGAGCGAATGTGAAGGCCCAGGATGCCATTGCTGCAGATTTCACAAACACTGCACACTTAGACTACACTAAATTTATTTCATTTTATGAAAACCAACCTTAGCTTTCTATAATTTTTTTAACTTTTTGACTCTTTTCTGATAACACAGCTTAAACCACAAACATATGATACAGCTGTACAAAAGCAATCTCATTTCCACATATCCTTATTCTATAAGTCATCTTCTATATTTACATTTTTTAGTTATGTTTTAAACTTTTCTGGTTAAAAACTAAGACATACACGCACACATCACCCTCGGCCTGCACAGGGTCAGGATTATCACTGTCACTGTCTTCCACCTCCACAGCTTTTCCCACTGAAAGATCTTCAGGGGCAACAGTACACATGGGCTGTCATCTCCTAGGATGACAATGCCTTTTTCTAGAATACCTCCTGAAGAACCTGCCTAAGGCTGTTGTACACCTAACTTTTTTTACGTGTAGAAGGAATACACTCTAAAATAATGGCCAGGCAGGGTGGTTCATGCCTGTAATCCCAACACTTTAGGATGATAAAAATAGGAGGATGGCATGAGCCCAAAGTTGGAGATCAGCTTGGCCAACATATCAAGACCCCATCTCTACAAAAATTAAAATATTAGCCAGGCAGTAGGTTTGCTTGAGCTCAGGAGTTTGAGGCTGCATGGAGTCATGATCATGCCACTGCACTCCAACCTGGGCCACAGAGTGAGACCCTGTCTCAAAAAACAAATATCAAAACAATACAATAATACTAATAAGTTTAGCATAATTAAATACACAAACCAGTAACACCGTCATTGACATGGTTTGGCTGTGTCCCCAACAAAATCTCATCTTGAATTGTAGCTTCCACAATCCCTGTGTGTCATGGGAGGAACCCAGTGGGAGGTAATTGAATCATAGGGGTAGATTTTTCCCGTGCTGTTCTCATGATAATGAATCAGTCTCCCAAGGTTTGACGGTTTCATAAAGAACAGTCCTGTACTTCTCCCTTGCCTGCTGCTACGTAAGACATGCCTTTGTTTCTCCTTCGCCGCTGCCATGATTGCAAAGCCTCTCCAGCCATGTGGAAGTGTGAGTCCATTAAACCCCTTTCAGTTATAAATTACCCAGTCTCAGGTATGTCTTTATGCAACATGAGAATGGACTGATACAGTCATTTATTTATCAGGTATGACGTACTGTGCGTGATTGTATGTGGTAGACTTTTATACAACTGCTAGAGCCACCAGTATATTTACATCAGCATCACCACAAACATGAGTCACGCATGGTACTAAAACATTAGGATGACTATGACATCACTAGGCAATGGGAATTTTTCAGATTCATTATAATCTTACGAGACCATTGCTGAAAACATCACTGTACAGCATGCAGCTGCAGTTAGACTGGCGCACGGGGTACATTACTAGGACAGATGACTGCAGGCATTTCTTAGTGTTGCTTTAACAAAGTACCAAAAACTATGTCTTACAGAAATTTATTTTCTCACAATTTGGGAGGCTAGAAGTCTGAAATCAAGGTGTCGGCAGGGCTATGCGCCCTTAGACTGTGGATAGAACCCTCCCCTACCTCTTCCTGCTCTGGTGGTGGCCAGCATTCCTTGGCTTGTAGCTGCATCACTGCAGTCTCTTCCTCTATGGTCACATAGGGTTCTCCCTGTGTGTCTCTTTTCACATTATCTTCCCTCTTCTATCAGGATGACAAACACATTAGATTAGTGTATCAACCCTACCTTGATATGACCTCACTTTAATTTAACTAATTACATGGGCAATTATCTTATTTCCAAGGAAGGCCATATTCTGACATACCAGGGTTAGTACTTGAACATCTCTTTTGAAGGGGACATAATTCATAACAGAGATGTTGGGGAAAATACATAGAGAAACTTGGCAGTTTTAAAAAGAAAAGCAATGCCATTTGCTGAATTGACCACTTATAGGGCAGAATGTGTACGGCGAATCACTTCCTATTGAATTATTTTACTGCTAATGAATCAAATGGCAAGGAAAGATTTATTCAGTACAGAAATTACAAGACCTCAGGCTGGCAAAAGTGACTCAGACACGATCCTGCAACACTGTCAGTGGAGGAAGAAGACCCAGGTAGCTACGTTACTGTGTAGTGCAGACTCAAATTCAGAGCCAGTGCCTGAGGGTTTGCCCTGTAGAGGTGATAACCATGAAGAAACCACTGAAACTCAGCCTTAGCGGTCCTTGTCAGGAAAATTATTAAGAAATGTTTGTATTTTCCTCTTAAATGTTGATAAATGAGAAGGAAGTATAAAATATAAACCTGGAAAATCTTTTATTGACAGATAACTGGAAAGCTATCAAAGGCGGCTGAGGTCAAGTTGAGGGCCCAGGAGTCAAGGTGAAAGGCTTGCACTGGCCAAAAATAGAAAAATCTGTTCATGACTAAGAATAATAAGTGTGATGGATTAAAACGCATCAAATTCATTTAAATCCTATGAGTTCCAATGATACTTGTATTAGAGAAACAGAACTAATGCGATATACAGAGAAAGAGACTTGTGATGGAGGCTCTCATAATGATGGAGGCTGGGAAGTCCCACAACCTGCTCCCTGCAAGTTGGAGGCCCAGAAAAGCTAGCGGCGTAGTTCCAGTCCAAAGCTGAAAGTCTAAGAACCAGGAGTGCTAACGTGAAGTGGAAGAGAAGGCAGATGTGCCAGCTCAAGCAGAGGCCAAAATTCACCCTGCCTCCACCTTTCCTTTCTATTCAGGCCCCTGATAGATTGAGTAGTGCCCATGCACAGTGGTGAAGCTGAGCTTCTGTACTCAATCTACTAACTAAAATGCTCATCTCTTCCGGAAACACCCTCGCAGACACACCCAGAAAAATCTTTACCAGCTCTCTGAACATCCTGTAGCCTTATCCCATTGACACATAAAGTTAACCATCTCAGTAAGGAAGAAAGAAGTGGGGAGTCATTATTCATGTCCTCAAGGGATGATGAGAAACCAATTCATTATTCCAAAAACTTGTAAATAAAGGGAAAGAATCACATATTGGTCCTACCTCTACTACACAAACTCTAGCAACTAGTGAATGATGGAATTCCTATGGCTTGAATGTCCCCTCCAAAATTCACTGAAACTTAATCCCCAATGTGGCAATACCAAGAGGTGGGGCCTTTAAGCGGTGACTGAATCATGAGGACCTTCATGAATTAATTAATCCATTTCTGGACTCATGGATTAAAGGGA
The DNA here is from genome assembly GCA_028533165.1 of Leontopithecus rosalia. NCBI lineage: Eukaryota > Metazoa > Chordata > Mammalia > Primates > Cebidae > Leontopithecus > Leontopithecus rosalia. Next base: position 1,637,420 of record CM052662.1, read on the forward strand.
TAGTAGATTAATTGGTACGGATTAATGGACTATCATCAGAGTGGAACTTGATATGACCTCACTTTAATTTAACTAATTATATGTGCAATGAAAGATCTTATTTCCAAATAAGGTCATTTTCTGAGGTATTAGAATTGGTACTTAAGCATCTCTTTTGGGGGGATAATTCATAACAGATGATGGGGAAGATACACAGTCAGAGAAACGTGACGTTTTTAAGAAGAGAAACAAAGGAAGAAGAGGAAGACGGAACTCAGCCCCCGGCCATGTGATGTTCTGGACTATTTCAGGGCTCTGCAGAGATTCTACCCGCAAGAAGGACATCACCAGATTGACCCCTTGGGTCTTAGACTTCTCAGCCTCCAGACTATAAGAAATAAACTCCTTCTCTTTATAAATTATCCAATTTCAGGCATTCTGTTACAAGCAACAGAAAACAAGTGAATATAGAATGTTTCTCTCTACAGAAATATTTCAGCCAGATGAGGATGCAAAGGCATAAGAATGATACAGAGGACTTTGGGGACTCGGGCGGGGGGGAAGGAGGGGAAGGGGTGAGAGATAAAAGACTATCCATTGGTTACAGTGTTTACTGCTTGGATGGTGGGTGCACCAAAATCTCAGAAATCACCGCTAAAGAATGTACTTATGTAACAAAACAGCACCTGTTACCCAAAAACCTACAGAAAAAAATAGAAATAAAAAATTAATAAAGAAGCATTTTAGCCGGTAAATTTTTTTAAATGTTAGAATTAGAATGCATCTATTCTACAATCTCCGATGAATTAAAGGATCTAGGCATTGATCGACATCAGTCGTTGCCCTTTTCAGCAAAAGAATGAGAGGAAGAACCAGATATTCTGTGTCTGAGTCTTCTTACGGAAGATGAATGACTACAGTCCAATCTGTGAGGTAGTCTCTCCAAAGTAATCTAACTTGAATTTAATAAGGCCTCTGGAGGTAACTACCAATTCGCAGAAAATACCAAGGACAGAGGAGCACACTGAACAACTGAACTACATCACAGGAATTCAGCAAGAACAATTGGATGTGGAAAACTCTAGAGGTCAAACAAAAATTAGCAAGAAAAAAGGGATGCAGAGGGGAACCTGTAGATTAAAATATTTTTAAAACATGTCAACCAATTAGCAGTGAAGATCTTGCCAGGATCCTGATTTTGAGGGAGAAATAAAGAAAAATATATTCATGACATTCATAAGACAATTGGGAATTTTAATATTATTAGCATATTTTATGATATGACAAAACTACTGTTAGATTTTTAGAAGTGGTAATAGTTTTGGGCTTATGCTTTTCAAATAAGAATCCTTGTCTTTTACAGATACATACCAAACTATTTACTAATTAAATGATACGGTATCTGGGATTAAATTCGACAATATGGACTGAGAGGGAAGCGAATAGGACAGAGGCTACGTAGGTTGGTTGAGGATAAGTGTGTGGGGTTTAATAAAGAACGGTTCTTCTGTAGTTTGCTTTTTAATTTTAAATACGGAATAAAAAAGGCAGTAAGAACTAACTTTATTTTTTCTTAGAGAAGTAGGAAAAGTTGGCAGTTAAACAATTATCAGGTTAGTGTCACAACCAGCTGGGGGATCCTGGGTAAATCATATAGTACCAGTTCCTCTTGGCAAAATATGGTGGTTGAATTAGATAGATTATCTCATATTTCTCTAAACCAAATTCCACTACCAAACTGTAAACATTCTGAGTGCAAGATCTGTTTTACTCATTTTTGTATTCCTGAAAGACATATACAGTGCTTTGCATATCACAGACATTCAGACATTCATGCTAAATTGGGTTGAATTTCTCCCGAATATATTACCTTACTCAGATAAAGTAAGGACTAAAGTCACTTAAATGAAGGGTCTTTTCAGAGTTCTCTTTCCAGTGTGACCTCTAATCTTGTAAAGTAGATACTTTTGCCCAGGGACCTTTGGCACCCCTCAAATGTAATCATAAATGAAGCCACTTACTCAACCTACTTATAAAACCTGCCCTGCACAGTTAATATTCTGCTATCTAGCAAGGTCTGGAAATCTATTCTAGTTAATAGAGAATGTCAGCATACTTTAAATATAGAGTAATATTTTCCAACTTAGGGTTTGATTTTTAAAATTCGCTACATTAAAATGATGCCGGAAAATCCAGGCATGGGGGGAGCTAACACAGGGAGGCCAAGTACGCCAGGCTCAGCCCCTCCAAAACCACCATCCACACAGGCAGCAAACAGTTCTGCTTCTTCTGTTTAATATGGTGGTTTCATGTATGAATTCATTTTTTTAAAGGTTTCCACTCACTTTTGAAAATTATAAGCCAATTGCTTAAAAGGGATTTAGTAATCTCATGATGCCTCAGGGCATCCTTGTTAAAAATTTTCTTGCCCTGTAACCTCACAGAAGTACCAGGTAATGAAACAATGGAGTAACTGACATGCTACAGAACAGAACATTTGTTGAAAATATTTTGCACACAATGCAATGCTTTTATTGGCAATTCAAATTTATACTTATTCTTACCTTCTTCCATAGATGTCACTATCATTGCTCTCCTGTCTTCCTAATTAACACCAGTGTAGAAATAACGTTCATTGTACCTTGTAGGTACTTAACATGGAAAGGTCCCTGTCACACACTAAACTCTGTTAAAGAGTAATACCACAGTGAAAAAGTCTCAGAGCAGAGTACTCTCTGCAGAGTATTCAAAGCTACTTCACTTTTGCCAGAAATATACCCCCAAAAGACTATGGAAACTAAAGATCTACAACTATTGAAGGATATTTTTTCTATTTATATTATTCAAATAGGACCTGTAACTCTAGAGAACTAACTGCAAACTTTAAGATGTAAAAAGATTACTTTTTATGTATGAAAAGAAGTCCAATTGCTTCTCACTGGAAAGAAAGAAAATGCCAGCACACTAAAGCAGAAAATGAAAGAGGATCCTAAAATTGGGAAGAGATGACAGTGAAATATGAAAGGAAGCAGAGAAGGGCTAAGAAATCAGATCAGCTGCATCTTAATTACCAAGATTCCAAAATAAATCTACACACATATTTCTGAACTCATCCCCAGTGGGATTTTATCTCTGTTCTCCTTTAATTTAACTAGATTGCACATTATTGTCAGAGCATATCAATCTCATCTGACAAATTATATTTTAACTAAGTCATTACACACTGTTGAAGAAGATTTGCCATTCTGCTTTATCCACATTTAAGTAAGTGCCTTAATACACTATAAATATTTCAGATCATAATCTAAGCAAACAATCCTAACCCAAACAAGAAGAGAGCATCATCACTGAGCCACGGTGTGCAGATGTCAAATACCTTGATATAATAGCAATGGCTTGTTAATCAGAGCACACATTAAATGGCCTCACTGCCGGCTCCACATCAACATTAACATTCTTATTAATTATTTAAAGAGACAAGCAATGTCACTATCACCCTCCACCAACTTGAGCTTTCAGAATGAAAGACACTGGATCAGTTATCACCTATTTCAATATGGTATGAAGAGTTCGAGATTTTAGCAACTAGAAGCCTGAATCTAAAACATAAGTACCAAAATAAATCACTGTCTACCAGAACTAAAACATTCAGTTCTGCTTTTAAAAAATTAACTCCTGAGTATTTTCTCTGATTCCTCGGTACACATGTCACAGCAGAAATTACACTGTTCTAAAACCTATTGACAGTCAGCGTTTAGTGGTGAGTTCCCACTATGAACAAGGCTCTGGGTCTCACCAGTCACTGAGAAATACTGCCTTAGACATCATATTGCTGAAGGTACAATAAGCCCTGGGTTCTAGTCTTAGATTTACCACTCAACTTGAAGTTAGTTACATGGTCTTAGACAAGTCAGTTAATTTCTCAGTCTCTTTAGTCTCGTCTGTAAAATACAGATGTTGGACTAGATTCTGTCCAGCAGGAAAATGCTATGAATATTTATGCTGCTGTCACTAATCAGTTATACATCAAAGGAAGCAGATGAAAGTACTCATTACCCCAACATCTAAACTGGATAATGTAACGTTGATTGATTTGTGCTTAACTGTGAATGTACAGGTCAATTATGTCTTCAAAGTTTCACCTGAGATAAGATTTTTGAATCCTTGAGAGACTGAAGGAAAAGGCATTGCAGGTAACACACATAGTAATATTGACATTTAAGAGCTTTCTTTCATGAGAAGCTACAGTAGAGGAAACAAATGATTTATAATTGTGAAAGTATAATTCATGTCTTAGCTGTGAACCTGAGCAGAAATGCCCTTTCATTCATATAAAGTATTCCAGCCGGATATCTGTACTGCTACTGATTCATCAAAAGGTCAAATGAGTTTAAATTTGCAAAAGAAGAATATATATTGACTCCCTTTTTATTTCTTTGATTTTTAAATCATTATTTGTACTTACTTAGCATTATGTAATTACTGGGACTGAGAATTCAGAATTAGGAGCTATAATGTGAAATCTAGAGTTTCTGGGTCTGATTAAAATCAAAGATCTCCAAGTGTGGAGGAAATTCAGGTTTAAGTCCCTCACTCTAGAGGCCGCATACACATACAGACAAATACAGTCCAAAAATTAACTGATGTTCTCAGTGTCTCACAGCTCAGAAGTGATGGTGATACCTTGACTCCACGGCTTCTAGCTCCGAGGCAGGTGTTCTGTCCACTACAGTGCATGACTGTCCTCAGTCTAGCAGATGACAAGACCATCTCCAGAATTCTTTCTGGGTCTACATTCCTAGGCCCCTGGGAGAGGGTTAAAAGCCAGCTTCCTATCCTACTGAAGGCAATGAGATCTTCTATTTTCCAAGTGAAACTGGGAAGAGTACTCTATGGATCCGTGTTCTGAATTGTAACAAAAAGATCAGCTCATTTAAGAAGGAAAGTATTTTCTAAAGGATTTCTGGGTAGTTTTCAGAATCACCAAAATATGGAGATACAGGCTAAGAAAATAGGAATAAGAGAGACGAGGCAGCAGCCAGGACTGGAGCAGAAGTTAGGTCACAGACTCGACTCGGGGTTCGCCTCTGCTGCAGCCGCTGGCCAGGTGGAGGAGCATGCATCCGGTCTTCTCAGCTTGTACTACGGAACTCAGGTTCTGCCCTGGGACTTCCCCAGATACAGGATGGGGGTGAGATCCAGGGAAGCTAGCTAGCTTAAAAAAAAAAACTAGATAGATGGATGATAGAGACAGAGAGACTCTTTTCCACAGTAATATATTTGAGAAACTAAAAGAATGGATTCATGTCTACACAAATCACACCCCCTTTCAAAGTGGCTGAAAAATTATTTCTACACAGTATCTCAACTATATCAAGAATTTATCAGAAATAGTGTGAAAGCTCATTTTAACATGATATACATACTATACATAGGAGGAACCACATAAAAATGTTTATGCTGACCGGGCACAGAAGCTCACACCTGTAATCCCAGCACTTTGGTAGGCTGAGACAGGTAGATCACTTGAGGCCAGGAGTTCAAGACCAGCCTGGCCAACATGGCAAAACCCCATCTCTATTAAAAACACAAAAGTTAGCCAGGCATGGTGGTGTGCGCCTGTAATCCCAGCTATTCGGGAATAGCTCACCCAGGCAGGAGAACCACTTGAACCCAGGAGGTGAAGGTTGCAGTGAGCCAAGATAGTGCAGTGCACTCCCGCCTGGGTGGCAGAGTGAGACTTCATCTCAAAACAAAGGGGTTTATGCCTTTATCTTTGGGTGGTGGAAAATGAGTAATTTTCTTTTTTATTTATAATTAGCTAAGTTGAGTGCTCTGGTCCCAGCTACTTGGGAGGCTGAGGTGGAAGGATTACTTGAGCCCAGGAGTTCAAGTCCAGCCTGGGCAATAAATGATACCCCATCTCTGAGCGGGTAAAAAAAATCATCATTAGCTAGAGCTTCTAAATTTTTCTGCAATTTATATATGTTACATGCTAATAATTTCTTACCAAAATAATAATGAGGTAAGGATCTTTCTAATTCTACTTGTAATTTTATATGATGCCAGAAATTTTAACAACATGTGAGGCCTTCTAAGAAAGTACATATGGCGTTTTGTGCCATTCACCAAAACACCATTTTATTTAATTTTTCCATAAATAAAATTGGGGCATAGTGGTGCTTGGTACATAGGTGGTATTTGGACACGTAAGTTCTTTAGCAGTGATCTGTGACATTTTGGTGCACCCATGCCCCCAGCAGTACACACTGGACCGTATTCATTGTCTTTAGTCCCTTGCCTCCTCCCACTCCTCCCCCAAGTGCCCAGAGTCCATTGTATCGTGCTTATGCTTTTGTGTCCTCATAGCTCAGCTCCCACACATCGGTGAGGAAATACATTGCTTGGTTTTCCATTCCTGACTTGCATCACTTAGGGTAATAGTCTCCAGTCTCATCCAGGTCTCTGCAAATGCTGTTAATTCATTCCTTTTTATGGCTGCATAGTATTCAATCACATATCTATACCACAGTTTCTTTATCTACTCATTGACTGACGGGCATCTGCGTTGCTTCCACGATTTTGCAATTGTGATTTGTGCTGCTATAAACGTATGCACAAGTATCTTTTTCGAATAATGACTTTTGTTCCTCTGGGTAGATACCCCGTAGTGGGATTGCTGGATCAAGTGGTAGTTCTACTTTTCATTGTTTAAGGAATCTCCACACTGTTTTCCATAGGGGCTGTACTAGTTTACATTCCCACCAGCAGTGTAGACGTGTTCCCTGCTCACCAAATCCACACCAAAATCTACTGTTTTTTAATTTTTTATTATGGCCATTCTTGCAGGAGTGAGGTGGTATCACACTGTGGTTTTGATTTGCATTTCCCTGATCACTAGTGATTTGAGCATTTTTTCATACGGTTGTTGGCCATTTGTATTGAGAATTGTCCATTCATGCCTTTAGCCCACTTTCAGATGGGATTGTTGGTTTTCTTCTTACAGATAAGTTTGAGTTCATTGTAGATTCTGTATATTAGTCCTTTGTCAGATGTATACATTGTAAAGATTTTTTTTCCACTACGTGGGTTGTCTGCTGACTGTTCATTTTGCTTCACAAAACCTCTAGTTTAATTAGGTCCCAGCTACTTATCTTTTTATTGCATTTGCTTTTGGGTTCTTGGTCATAAAATCCTTGCCTAAGCCAAAGTCTAGAAGGGTTTTTCTAATGTTATCTTCTAGAATTATTACATTTTCAGGTGTTAGATTTAAGCCCTTAATCCATCTTGAGTTGATTTTTGCATAAGGTGACAGATGAGGATCCAGTTTCATTCTCCTGTATGTGGCTAGTCAATTATCCCAGAACCATTTGTCGAAAAGGGTGTCCTTTCTCCACTTTGTGTTTTTGTTTGCTTTGTCAAAGATCAGTTGGCTCTAAGTGTTTGGGTTTATTTCTGGGTTCTCTCCTGTGTTCCATTGGTCTATGTGCCTATTGTTATACCAGTACCATGCTGTTTTGGTGACTAGGGCCTTATAGTATAGTTTGAAATCAAGTAGTGTGATGTCCCCAGATTTGTTCTTTTTGCTTAGTCTTGCTTTGCCTATGCAGGTCCTTTTTTGGTTCCATATGAATCTTAGAATTATTTTTTCTAATTCTGTGAAGAATGATGGCGGTATTCTAATGAGGCTTGCCTTGAATTTGTAGATTGCTTTTGGCAGTATGATCATTTTCACAATATTGATTATACCCATCCATGAGTATGGGATGTGAATAACTCCCTTTTAAATGCTAATTTTATTTATGCAGTTGTTTTATGAAATAAAGATTTCAATTTTTCATATATAATATCCTTAAAGAGTGAAATCCTTTGAATTATTTTTTTCAAAAACAGGCACCGCAGTTCTGTTACAGAGAGAGGTTAGCATCTCAAAACACCTTATATTTTTCTCTTCACCAATTCATACATTTCCACTCCTGATGAGCTTTATTGCTGCCAATTGTAGTTGCCTCTAGATTTCCACTGCTTTCGTTCCTGGAGGGTTAATTTCTAACACTTGGATTTCTTGGCATGCTTTTCTTTCTTTCTTTCCCCAAATACCCAAGCCCTATAACCCTTAATTTTGCCAGTTGATTTTGTGCCCAGTCACTATTTATAACTGGAGATAATCCCAGATTCGGGCAGCTGGTCTGGCCCATAGTTCTGAGATCTGTGATCCCATTTAGTTTCACCACATATGACCCTAGGCCACAAACATGTTGAGGGCATGTGTATCAACAAATATGTTTCACAAAAATGAAGCATGTGCAAAAACATGGACCCTATACTATCGAGTTTGCATACTATGCTTTAAGGGAAAGGGAACTTCACATACAGCTAAGAACACATCTTTTGATGCAGGAGTGAATCGTCCCCTCTATGCAGACAGGCTCAGCATGCTGTGAGCAGACCACGCTCATCCCTGTGGTATCCTTCCACTACAGCATTTGCCTTAAACCTCTCCATGAGCTTCAATCTACATGTGTCTCAAAAAACAGTCTAAAATCTGCCTTTTCCCTGAGGGATGTACAGATGTGTGGCTAAAAATAAAAAAGAAAATGACAAATCTTAAAGACAGTCATAAATAATTATCATAGATAACCATTGCTACCAACTACCAGACTTACTCCTCCAATCAACAGTAGAAGCATGGATTGAGGACACCTGCCATGTTGTAGCTCTCATGACCATTGAGGTAAGCATTACACAATCTCTGCCCTTGGAGAATTTGTTCAGTCTGACAGAATCAAAGATAAGCAAAAATAATTAACACAGGGCCTCAGTGCAGAGATACAAGGAAATTTTGCCTAGAGGCAAGAGTTAATTACAGTCTGGATTCAGAAGAAGGCTCCTTCAAGAAAGCCAAAGCCCATTTTACAGGTAAGAAAACTGAGGTTCACAGAGGTTAAATGTTTATGACCACAAACTAGTAAGTTGTGGAGCCAGAAATCAGAAACAGAAACAGGTCTCTCAGTCCAACATTGCAACAGGCTTTTGCTTATGGAAACAGTTCTCAACACCAAAAGTGTTTGTTTCCTAAGGTGCAGAACAAGTAACCACACACTTGGTGGATTATAGCAATGGAAATGAATTCTCCCACAGTTGTGGGGCCCAGAGGTCTGAAATCACCGTGTCAGCAGGGGTGGCTGCTTCTGGAGATTGGGGAGGATCTGTCCTGTGCCCCGTCCTGGCGTCTTGTGGGTCTCAGCAAATCCCTGATGTCAACACGTCATCCCAGCCTCTGCTTCCACCTTCACACGGTCTTCAATTCCATGTTTGTGCTCTTTGTCTTGAATCTCCCTTTCCATTATCTTAGAAGGACAATAGTCATCAGATTTAGGGTGATTTAGAATGATTTTATCTCCAAAATCTTAATTACATCTGCAAAGACTCTATTTCCAAATAAGGTAACACGTACAGGTACCAGGAGTTAGGACCTGAACTTATCTCTGCAGGGAACAATATTCAACCCAGTGTCCCAAGTGCATTGTTTACAAGTCTATTCCAGCTTTTCCTTTTCCCTGGACCTTTCTGGCTGGAGCCCTCATGCTGAGCCAAGGATTTGTGGATAACTCCTGAGAATGTGCTCAGCCTTGGGCAGCCTTCTAAATCACCATGGATAAGTAAGAGTTTACCAAGTCCCACTATGGCGATCTATCTTTTAAATTTCTCCCTGGTTTGCTGACTTCTTGCAGGATCACGACGTGGGGCTACTGCAGCACTGGCCTTCCCCTTTTGTTTGCCAACCATTTCTGACAACAATACCTGAGGGTATGGGGTTTTCAGCTCCCTTCTTCAAACCAAGTCAGCCCCCTCCAGGAGCTAAGTTCCTCTTTCTCATGGCTCGCCCTACTCTGTCCAAGCCATCACATGACGGGACTATGGAGGTAGAAGGGAAACAGCCCAGGTGAATACAGCACAGACTCTGTTTGTACACAGTTTAGTGGGTCTTGTTCAATAAACACTAATCAACTTGCTATATGTCCTTGGTCAATTCCGAGAGTTCTTAAGTGGTTGATTTTTAGAGTCTTGTGATATCAATGTTTGGGGGGGAAGAGGATTTGCTATATTCTTCCCTTTACCATTCTGAAAGTCCCAATTTCTAGATACTAACTAAAGAAGAGCCACTGCTCCATGGCCACCTGCAGCTGGATGTCACCAGTGAAAGGCGAGAGGCAGGGAAGCCTCCAGAAATGCTCACTCTGCACAGGTGGGACGGGACTGAATGGAGCAGGAATTTACAACAATTTATTTTCTTCTTCCCTTTAAATATATTTATTGTCTACATTTTCTCAAAATCTCACAGTGAAAGAGAAGAGAATTGCCTAAAACTATATTTTTACAGAATAAAGGAAGAGTTCAAAATTCTAGATAAAATAACCCATCTATCAAGATGCAAATTTCCACAGCGATTAAAGATTACCCTGGACACACAGAGAAAAATGCTCACCTATTATGACTGTCCAGAGACTATACCCTCATCTTGAATGTTTAGGAAGTTCTTTGGTTGCTTTACAAATCTATAAACCCGTTATTATCAGTTTTCAGACCTTTCATTTGCCTGACTTGAAAACAACTCCTACTTAGAATACAGTCCTGTTAAAGGGTGATAAATCTGATTGTTCATAGCTGACTTGGGGCTATCACAGCACAAAATAAATCTATTTTCCCATCTATTCTTTCACCTGCACGTGCCCACAAACACAATCACAAGATAGATTCCCTTTCTTTCAGAGACTACAAACCAGTAACCACTGGTTGAGAAACAGGCTCTATTTAGCTCTTATTGTACATTTTGAAACATTGAGCTAACAATTAAAATCCACGTCTTTTACACAAAACTGTGAGCACCTGCCTTTTTTTGAGAAAGGCTCTGGTGGCAATTCATCCTGACTTTTCTTTTTGGACACTGTCAGCAATCTCCAATAACCTGCAGCCTCCCCACCTTCCTCTATTGTCTCCCTAACACCGAACGATGGATGTCAGCTATCATCAATTATTTCACTTGTATCATTTTTCTTTTCGTGGTAGGAAAATATTTTTCTGTAAAAATGTCTTTAAGTCTATTTTGAATTAAAAATTGAAAGAAAAAGTAGAAACTAGGATGATGCTTCGGACTAACCTTCGCCCAGTCCTCTGTACTCATTAACGAAACCTGTCTGCACCGCCACAGGCATTTGACTTTGTTGTGTCTATTTTCATCCTTAGATTAGAACCAAATAATCTCTAGAAATAAAAATTAGTCAGGACTGCAAGGTTCTTGCCTATTCGATTGGCCTAGTCCAGAGGTGATCAGGAAGCTGGCCGAGGGTCAATTGATTATATAATGGGGAGGTGCTCAAATTCTTCTAGAGTCAGATTATTTAACTTCAAGTCTTCACTTTGCCACTGTTAGGGCTCAAAAAATGCCCCCAAAATACGGTGCTTTGACATGCTGGCCAGAGAAGCAGCCTAAAATCTCGGTAACCTTCTACCTCCAGCCCCTCCCAAAACACTGAGAGGGATTCTCTTTGGAATTTCTTTATCTGGCTAAGAAAAATTTTTTCTAAAATAAATGCAATTGTCTTATGACCCTCTGCCTAGGACTTTCATCAAATAACCAGGAAAGATGAACCGCTGGAGAAGAGGAGAGACTGGGCCATGACCACACCATACAGACTTTTCACGTTTTCTTCTGAAGACCGCACTGACTTTATCTTCATAATAAGACAACCTTTGTCCCTGTGAAGTTCTGCCCCCTCCTTCCTGTAACCTTCTCACCCAGCTTCCAAAGAGAATCGTTTACATAATAGTGTCTGCCTTCTGTGTCCACACATCTCTCCCCTATGAAGACAGCATTGAAGAATCAAGCATCTGGCTCCTCCCCAAGTCTCATATTTTGTGTGCAGCTTCTGTGTTCATGCGTGCTGAATACATTCTGTGTGCGGCTTCTGTGTTCATGTGTGAACACATGCTGTGTGCAGCTTCTGTGTTCATGAGTGCTGAATACATGCTGTGTGCGGCTTCTGTGTTCATGCGTGCTGAATACATGCTGTGTGCGGCTTCTGTGTTCATGCGTGCTGAATACATGCTGTGTGCGGCTTCTGTGTTCATGCCTGCTGAATACATGCTGTGTGCGGCTTCTGTGTTCATGCGTGCTGAATACATTTTGTGTGCCTTTTACTCCTGTTGAGCTGCCTGTTATCAGTTCATTTTCAGCAAACCCTCGGTGGACAGAGATGAAGCCTTCCCTTCACTCCAACACTGCCCACAGATTTTGTGATCTTTGGTAAATTAGTTAATGTCTCTGAGATTCCATTGGTCTATTTTAAAAGGGCAGATGGTAACATTCACCTTGTAGGGCCATTTGAGAGTAAAATTACGTGCTCAGAATAATGCTTCTGTGATGTAATAAGAAATATATTTGGTCTTTGTTCCTGGTTTTTGTTGCAGGGCTTCTAAAATTTTTGGAAGTTCCTGAGTGAAAGGTCTTTCATTATTCATAATGATCTCCTTTATAGGAAAACTTGAGTTCATGCTAATGAGGTGACTTAGATAAACCTAGATAACCCCTTAGAAACACTGCTGTATGGTACAATGTTAACGAAATTGACAACGGTGCTTGTGAAAATAGTCTATTCCCAGAATGCATGTGTCACACCATACCTGTCCTGACTCCAGTGAGGATGACACTGTGTCCAAGGGCTGAAGAACAGACCTGGAGACAGTGAACAAGGCATAGGGCTTATGAGGGATCTTACACACAAAGACAACTGGGAAAAGAAACAACATGTACTTTTGCTGCTTTTAAAGTGTTCACTTTAAACAAAACTATCTACAAAATTATAAAACACAAAACAACACAGAAGCCAGGTATGGTGGCACGTGCTTATACTCTCAGCTATTCAGGAGGCTGACAGATGCTCACTCCAGGCGAAGAGTTCAAGGCTGCCATGAGCTATGAACTCACCTGTGAATAGCCAGTACACTTCAGCCTGGGCAACATAGTGACACCCTTTTTTTAAAAAATAAAAATAAAAAAGGCAACTCATATGTGTGAGCAGAGCAATATAAAAATTCCGTGAATTTATGAACCAGTGCAAACTTTCAACCAAGCAAGATTCAGAGAAAAGAATGTGGACAGAAAGGTAAAAGACTGGTCTACGATTCTGAATTCTGATGCTCACTGCCTGTGTAATCCAGGACAAATCACTGCCACTCTCAGGACCAGTAATTATAGTGATTACATTAGATTGGAAAGTTTCCTTTTGATTCTGTCTAAAATGTAATACAAAGAATATCAAAGAAAATCAGAAGGTTTGTTGCTATGTTCCGTAACAGTTACAGTTTAAATTATTACATAAGTCCTGAGGGTTTCATTCCAGTAGTGTTTATTACGACAGAATATAGAGTAGTAACTCGATTAGCATAAGGTAGTATTAACCATGGAAACTTTCTAGAGTTTTAACCCAGTAGATAATTTGATTAAAACTTCAAACCTCCCCTAGTAAAATAAACACATTTTGCATAAAATGTGATGCTTAGAAAGATTTAATTTTGAGGAAAAACTGGAATTCGAACATGAGGAAAAGAAGAAAGGAGGAGTTACCTAATTAACCGGTTACCTAGCCAATAGACGAGAAGGATATCCCGGGTGCTCTTTGCTTAAAATCTCAATGTATTTGACAGCCACTTTATAATATAATCAATCTTTTTATAATTAGTCTCCAACTTAAACTCTGAGGTCTCTTGAAACTAGGAAGTGAATACAGCATTTCTACTCAGAGTTAAGCTTTTAAAAATATTAACAGAATCTTTTCATTCATTCATTCAGAAAAGAAAGTGGTTTTTTCATTTTTATTCAAAAGTCAGCTTCCTTTTCACTCTTAAAAAATAAATAAATTTGGCATAAGGAATGGTGAGGTGCCCTCTTCTGTTTCTAACCAGTTAATGCAGGGTTTTTGAATACCAGGAATTTGAAGCATTTTGCATTAAACTTTGAACACAGCAAGATTTTTAAATCTGAAAGCATTTTCTGTTGACCTGCAGTGATTGGAGTATATCTTTTTTTTTTCACATTCAAAATACACCTTTATTAAGTTAAATAAAATTCAGCTACATGGCAAATGTGTTCTAAAAAATTGTGCTCATTTAAGAAATGTTCACATATTTTATGCATTTTTCTTATTGTTTTTAATTACTTTTCAATTACTTAGACATATTTTTCAATAGAAAAATTATTTTTTAATATCAATTAAATGTTCAAAAAAGAATAATATATTATTTTCACAAAGACAAAAAAAACAAAAGGTAAAAAATTGTACAAACTACACAATAGCTTTCATTTTGTTGAAGAGGAAATAAAAATTAAAATTAGAAATACATTGTGAATGAATGCAATAACAGTAATACCTTTCAAATATGTGGAATTGGATGAGGCTATAACATTCAGGAGGGATCTTTAGGACGAAAATACTTACGTTAGAAAGGAGGAAATAAATAAGCTAGGAAAAAAATTTAAAAGATATTGATAAAGGTTAAAAGCAAAATCAATAAAACTAAAAACAAAACTGACCCAAAATACACAGCAAAATAGATCAAGAGCTGAGTATTTTCAAGACTTATAAAATAAAGAAAAATTTCTTAATATGGACAAGAATAAAAAGGCATGAATGAATCAATAGATACAGAAAAGTGACACCAAGAGAGCTGACTTTAAAATTTAAAATAGAATGCAGTGAAAAGCTTTATTCCACTAAATTTACAAATCTAAGAAAATTTAAAGGGCAATGATCTGATTCTGATGAGAAAAGCAATAAGAGCAGCAAGGAGCTCGCTCCCCTAGAATCCAGCAAGGCAGAATCAGAGGAGCACCTCAGGGAGCAGAGTGTGCACAAAGATGACCTGACCAGGCAGAAGGAAGGAGCAAGGAAGGAGGAGAAATTACAGGAGTCAGAGAGCAAGATGAGAGTTAGGGTTTTTTGTCAGGAGTGTCAGTAGGAAACTCTGTACGGAAGGAAAAATGTTTCAAAAGACTTAGAAAATTTTTGTTTGTTAGTTTGAAGAACTACATACAATATCCACCATGCCCCTTCATTACTAAAGAGCTATAATCTTATGTCACCTGAAGCCAGCTCATTATTTCTTTGAATATAATATCATATATAGATAGACCACAGATTTAGGAAGTCTAGGTTTAGGTTTAGTACATGACTGGATGAAGAACTGGAAAGATACTCACAAAACTTAACACTGCAGTGATTAAACTCTGAGAAAGAGTATTAAAATAGGCCAGATGGTGCGTGAAGGAAAAAATATTTCTTTTTTTTTTTTATTATTGCATTTTAGGTTTGGAGGTACAAGTGCAGAACTTGCAAGATAGTTGCATAGGTACACAGTGGCAGTGTGTTTTGCTGCCCTCCTCCCATTCACCCACATTTGGCATTTCTCCCCAGACTATCCCTCCCCACCTCCCCTCTCCGCTGTCCCTCCCCTATTCCCCGCAATAGACCCCAGTAGGTAGTACTCCCTTCCCTGTGTCCATGTGTTCTCATTGTTCATCACCCGCCTATGAGC
>CM052662.1:1662166-1672433 GCA_028533165.1 Leontopithecus rosalia
AGCCTTTCTCTAGTGATTTGGATGCTACTTCTATCATATGTGAAATTCTTTTACTGTTTTGTCTGCTTCCAGGCTTTGTATTCTATTGGTCTGACACTAATTATTTTAGTTTTAAAATATGTATTAATATCTAGCTATAAGACACCTTCCATCCCCTCCACTCATCATTACTGTTCTTTACCAACATTTTCATGACTATTATTTATCCACTTTTCATGTGAAATTTAGAATAATTTTGTCAAAACTCCCACTAACATTTTCATCAAAACATCATTAAATCTATAAATTAACTTTCCTATCCCAAAACATGGTATGTCTTTTTCATTCATTTGCTTTTTTACTATCTCAAAATTTTGTAATTCTCTCCAGATCACATTTTTATTATGAATTGATTGATTGAGACAGGTTTGTGCTCTGTCACCCTGACTGCAGTAGAGTGGTGCAATCAGGGCTCACTGCAGTCTCAACCTCCTGGGTTCAAGCAATCCTCTCACCCCAGCCTCCTGAGTAGCTGGGAGGTTTATGCCTCCTACCCAGCAATTTTTTTTTAATGGCTTTCACTGTGTTGCCTAGGCTGGTCTTGTCTTAAACTCCTGGGCTCAAGAAATCCTCCTGCCTCAGCCTCCCAAAGTGCTGGCATTACAGGTACAAGCCACCATGCCCAACAGTTTTCTTGTTGTTGAGTCTAACAAGTGGTTTATTGGTTTTGTTTATCTTTTCTAAACACCAACTTTTCATTCTGTTTCTTCCTTTTTTTAGTCTCTATTTCATTTAGTTCTACTCTGATCTTTACTATTTTTTTCCATCTATTAATTTGAGGTTTGGTTTATTCCCACTTTTCTAGTTCCTTGAGGTGCATCATTAGATTATTTCGTTGAAATCTTTCTTTTTGTTACAGGTGTTTATTGTTATAAACTTCCTTCTTAGCATTGATTTTGCTGTATCCCATAGGCTTTGGTAAGTTGTGTTCAAATTTCACCTGTTTTAGGATTATTTTTTCCTCCTTAATATTTTCCTTGACCCAATGGTCACTCAGGAACATGTTTTTAATTTCCATGTATTTGTACAGTTTCTAACATTCCTCTTGTTGTTTTCTAGTGTTATTCCACTGTGGTCTGAGAAGATATTTGATACAATTTTGATTTTTTTAAATTGTTGAGTTTGCTTCATGTCCTAACATCTATCCTATCCTGGAGAATGTTCCATGTAGTGATGAGGAGAATTCTGCGGCTGTTGGATGCTATGTTCTGTAAATGTCTGGTACATCCATTTGGTCTAAAGTGCAATGTAAGTCCAATATTTCTTTGTTAATTTTCTGTCTAGATGATTTGTATAACAATGAGATCATGGGGCTGAAGTCCCCAACTGTTATTATATTGAAATCTATCTCTTCCTTTAAATCTAATATTTGCTTTATATATCTAGGTATTCCAGTGTTGAATGCGTAATTTTTTTCATAGCAACCTTTTAAACTTGGATATATGTTTAGAATTTTATTCTCTTGCTGAATTGATCCCTTTGTCATCATGTAACTACCTTCTCTCTCCTTTTTGTTGTCTTTTACACAAAGTCTGTTTCAAATTATATATACTCCTGTTTGCTTTCAGTCTTTATTGCATGGAATGCTTTTTCAAATACCTTTATTTTCACTCTGTGTGTCTTTACAGGTGAGATGAGTTTCCTATAAGCAGCATATAGTGGGATCATGTTTTTATATTCATGTATCCAGTCTATATCTTTCAAAGTTTAATCTGTTTATGTTCAAGGTTATAATGTGAAAGTTCATTTCTATCATTTTATTAAATGATAGACAATAGAAAACAATGTCTCTGATTGTTCTGTATATCCTTTTTTCCTTTTTTTCTCTCTTATTATCATTGTGGTTTGGTGGTTTTCCCATGGTGTTAACATTTGTGTTGTTTCTCTTCCTTGTTTGTGTATCTTCTCTACCTATGATTTTTATAATTTCAGATTTTTTTCATGGTGGTAAATAATGGTCTTTTACTTCCAGGTGTAGAACTCCATACAGCATTTCTTGTAGGGCCAGACTAGCAGTGATGCATTCTATTGGTTTTTGTTCATCTGGGAAATACTTTCTTCTTAATTTGTGAAGGATAATTTTGCTGAATATAATATCTTTGGCTGGCATCTCTTTTCTTTCAGCACTTGGAATATGTCATTTGGCATGGGCATGTTGATACCAGCTGTCATGGTAGTGGCAGGGTACACAGACCCAACCTCAGGCCCCCAACAGTTGTGAAATTAGGTACACAATCCCGAGGTCCCTAGACTGCATGCTCTAGCATTGAGGAGGTGGGCAGGCAAAGCTGGGCTGGGTGGTTTATCTTCCTTGCTTTCAGTATTTCCCATGACTTTTCTGTTGAATTCCAGTGTTCTCTTCCGAATTACTCATCTGAAGTGTAATTATCTACTCACTACTTTGGTTCTCCTTATTGCCCAATACATATTTCTTTCTTTTCTTTTCTTTTTTTCTCAATGCATATTTCAGAATGAGTTGAAGAATCTGAGTGGTCACCACCAGTCTCAGGACTCTGGGAAATCTAAACCTTATAACTTATAATAATACTTCAGTTGATAACTGCATGATACGTTTAAAGAATATCACAAATCAATGTATCAGCAAATTAATATATGAATTAAATAAAAATGAAAAGAAATAAAAAATGCTTAGTATACAGGTAAAATCAAGAGACAAGACCATCCTGGTCAACATGCTGAAACCCTGTCTCTACTAAAAAAAATACAAAAATTAGCTGGGCATGGTGGTGCATGCCTGTAGTCCCAGCTACTCGGGAGGCTGAGGCAGGAGAATTGAGCTTGAACGCAGGAGGCAGAGGTTGCGGTGAGCCAAGATCGTGCCATTGCACTCCAGCCTGAGTAACAAGAGCAAAAACTCCGTCTCAAAAAAAAAATAAAAGAATACAGGTAAAAATATTACAAAAACTTAGCCATCACCACATGCTAAAACGCTCTCAGAGTTAACTAAATTAACATACTGGAAACAAGTAAACTAAGATACAATAAAGTTTAAACAGTATGTCACCACGTAATTGGAAATTAGGGGAGAGAAAAAGCTGGTTGACAATATGTTTGATTGCCAGGCTCAGGGAAAATGTAGTAAGCACTTATTAAGCATCAGGCAATACTGGGAAATTTCCCATCAGTTATTGCAGTGGATAACCACGTAACATTCTGAGGTAGGTATTATGCAGCTTTTTGCAGATGAGGAACGTAAAGTTCTGAGAGTTTGACTTACTCTAGATGACACAGTCTGTCACTGGAAGGCCTGAGAAACTTGGGTCTAATGACAACATCTACACACTTTCCACTACACCATTTACATTTCAAATACTTTATGGAATAAGAAAATGTATTTGAATAATAATAATAATAAATAGAAGTGAGATTCAACTTCCCAAGAATTTAACAGATAAAAATACAGCTTAGCAATTTTCCTTAGAGTTAACATTTTTAAACTTTAAACTTCATCTCTTTAAGTAAATTTACAATCCCTTTTCCTCATAATGGCTTCTCTTTCAGGTTCAAGATTTACCACCTCAAAAATGAGTAAATCTCATGTAAAGTACCGAAACTTTGCCAGGTTTCTCATTTTAATCATTCCAACAATAAGTTAATTTAAACATTAAAAGAACAAGTCAGTTTTGTTTTGTTTTTTTACTTTTTAAACAAAACATTCTCTCTAACCAGTGTGAGCACCTAACATCAAGGTTACCTGTTGTTCAAAATGCAGATTTCTGAACTCCAGCCCAGGTTTACTTAAAACCAATCACTTAGGATGAAGCTAAAAAATTCCTGTTTTGAGCAGGCACCCCAAGGATCCTAAAGCACACTGAATTTTGAGAACAGTAACCTCAATCTCAAGAGTTCATAAAGCCCAAAGAGCACTCTCAGTGTCTTCAAAACTTATCTTTTATTCTTCATTCTTACCTTTTGTACCCTCAGATAAGTTAAATGAAATGAAAGTACGTAGTCCAATGTCTGGCTCCTAAAGAACATTGAAAGAAAAATAAAATAGCCATATCTAAATCTTTTTTCTATTGAAAAACATCTAAGGATAATTGCCACACTTATGAGGGGCTTTTAGTTTTGCTCCATAAAACAAGGATGATCCAGTAATGCTACGGCAAACAATTTTTTTGCAAAACCAAACAGGGAAAAACAGCCCAAACTGGGAAGTAAAATAATGCAATTTTCCTTTCCAACCTTTTTTCTTTTTTTCAGTTTCACGTGTTTTTTTTTTTAATTATACTTTCAGTTCTGGGGTACATGTACAGAATGTGCAGGTTTGTTACACAAATATACACCATGCCACGGTGGTTGGCTGCACCCATCAACCCATCATCTACATTAGGTATTTCTCCTAATGCTATCTCTTCCCTTGTCCCCCAACCCCCAACAGGCCCCAGTGTGTGATGTTCCCCTCCCTGTGTCCAAGCATTCTCCATGTCCAACTCCCAATTATGAATGAACATGCAGTGTTTGCTTTTCTGTTCTTTTTTTTCAATTGCATTTGAGGTTTTGGGGTTCATGTGAAGAACATGCAGGATTGTTGCGTAGGTACACACATGGCAGTGCATTTTGCTGCCTTCCTCCCCTTCACCTATATCTGGCATTTCTCCCCATGTTATCCCTCCCCAACTCCCCACCCCATGCTGTCCCTCCCCTATTCCCCCCCCACAGACCCCAGTATGTGATACTCCCCTCCCTGTGCCCATGTATTCTCATTATTCAACAACAACCTGTGAATGAGAACATGTGGTGTTTGACTTTCTGTTCTTGTGTTAGCTTGCTGAAAATGATGGTTTCCAGCTTCATCCATGTCTCTGCAAAAAAACATGAGTTCATCCTTTTTTATGGCTGCACAGTATTCCATGGTGTATATGTGCCACATTTTCTTTATCCATTCTATCATTTACAGGCATTTGGGCTGATTCCAAGTATTTGCTACTGTGGATAGTGCTACAATAAACATGCACATGCCTGTGTCCTTACAGTAAAATGATTTATAGTTTTTGGATATATATACCCAGTAATGGGATTGCTGGGTCAAATGGTATTTCTGGTTCTAGATCCTTGAGGAATTGCCAACACTGTCTTTCACAATGAATGAACTAATTTACACTCCCACCAACAGTGTAAAAGCTTTCCTATTTCTCCACATCCTCTCCAGCATCTGTTGTTTCCTGACTTTTTGTCACCATTCTAACTGGTGTGAGGTGGTATCTCATTGTGGTTTTGATATATATTTCTCTAATGACCAGTGACCATGAGCTTTTTTCATGTTTGTTGGCCTTATAAATGTCTTCTTTTGAGAAGTGTCTGTTCATATCTTCACCCACTTTTTGATGGTGTTGTTTTGTTTTTTTCCTTGTAAATCTGTTTAAGTTCTTTGTAGATTCTGGATATTAGCCTTTTGTCAGATGTGCAGAAGCACTTTAATTTAATTAGATCCCATTTGTCAATTTTGGGTTTTTGGTGTTTCAGTCATGAAGTCTTTGCCCATGCCTATGTCCTAAATGACATTGCCTAGGTTTTCTTCTAGGGTTTTCATGGATTTAGGTCTTACATTTAAGACTTTAATACATCTTGAGTTAATTTTTTTATAAAATGTAAAGTAGTTTTTCTAATTCTATGAAGAAAGTCAATGGTAGCTTGATGGGAATAGCATTGAATCTATAAATTACTTTGGGCAGTAAGGCCATTTTCACGATATTGATTCTTCCTATCCAAGAGCATGAAATGTTTTCCCATCTGTTTGTGTCCTCTCTTATTTCCTTGAACAGTGGTTTGTAGTTCTCCTTGAAAAGGTCCTTCACATCCCTTGTAAGTTGTATTCCTAGTTATTTTATTCTCTTTGTAGCAATTGTGAATGGGCGTCCACTAATGGTTTGACTCTCTTTAAGTCTGTTATTGGTGTATAGGAATGCTTGTGATTTTTGCACATTGATTTTGTATCCTGAAACTTTGCTGAAGTTGTTTATCAGCTTAAGGAAGTGCTGGGCTGAGATGATGAGTTTTCTAAATATACAATCATGTCATCTGCAAACAGAGACAATTTTACTTTCTCTCTTCCTATTTGAATGCCCTTTATTTCTTTCTCTTGTCTGACTGCCCTGGCCAGAACTTCCAATACTATGTTGAATAGGAGTGGTGAGAGAGGGCATCTTTGTCTTGTGCCAATTTTCAAAGGGAATGCTTCCTCAGTATGATATTGCCTGTATTTCTGTCATAAACAGCTCTTATTATTTTGAAATATATTCCATCAATACCAAGTTTATTGAGAGTTTTTAGCATGAAGGGATGTTGAATTCTATCAAAGACTTTTTCTGTGTCTATTGAAATAATCATGTGGGTTTTTTTTCATTGGTTCTGTTTATGTGATGGATGACATTTATTAATTTACATATGTTGAACCAGCCTTGCATCCCAGGGATGAAACCAACTTGATCATGATGAATGAGCTTTTTGATGTGCTGCTGGATTCAGTTTGCCAGTATTTTATTCAGGATTTTTGCATCAATGTTCATCAGGGATATTGGCCTAAAATTTTCTATTTTTGTTGTGTCTCTGCCAGGTTTTGGTAGTAGGATGATGCTGGCCTCATAAAATGAGTTAAGGAGGAGTCCCTCTTCATCTTTTGTTTGGAATAGTTTCAGAAGGAATAGTACCAGCTTCTCTTTGTAACTCTGGTAGAATTCAGGTCTGAATCCAAAAATCTAAAAGAGGTAAATAAATTCCTGGACACATACACCCTCCCAAGACTAAACCAGGAAGAACTTGAATCCCTGAATAGACCAATAATAGGTTCTGAAATTGAATCAGTAATTAATAACCTACCAGCCAAAAAAAAGCTCGGGCCAGAAGGATTCCAACATTTTATTTTCCATTTCTCACACACATAAGCATACACACTTTTGATTTGTTTGTTTTACTTCAATTTAGTTTTCTGACTAAAGTTTTAAATATGATAAGTTTGCTTATTATATCATTGAATTAGACACACCATTTCTTCATCCCTCCACAGATCTATATTATTGCCTTTGATGAGGTAAATCTGTTGTGAGTCTGTCCTGGTAAAATGAATAGGAGATTATAAAAGCTGAGGATATCAGGATTAAATCACTTTTGTCAGATCCAGACAAAACAGGACCAGGAAGGCCAAGAAGGGAGGCTCATGCTTACTTGTCTGAGATAAGAACTATTCCCAAAGTCTCTTTAAAAACCTTTCATGTCCTTCATGTCTCTTTTTTTTTTTTGATACAGTTTATTACTAGACATTCTTTAAAACTGTAGTAATTCATATAAGATGTTCTTGGAAGAGCAATTGCCTAGTAATGGCATCTCCAAAAATGAACTGACAGCAACTCTAGCTTTGAACCTCTGGAACCAATAAACTCAGTTTCTAAGCAGCTTATGTAAATCTATTTTTCTGCAAATAAAAGCTCTCCTTATCATTCCCTCACTGAATGCACTAGTAGCTTGCCATTTACACATTTTAAATTATAATCTTCATTTCAATGCCAGAGTAAAGCCAACATATTTAGAGATAATTTTCTCTAGTGTCTTTTTTTTAGGTTGACAAGATGATAAAAAGATTTCCACAGACATCAATGACACAAAGTTTCTTCAATGATAGAGAATATAAACTTCAAAGATGGTTACACAAAGCAGGTGTAGGGGAGCCAAAAACAACTTCCCTCTGCCCTTCTAGGTTCTTTGGCTGGGTTATAAATTAACATGAGGCAGATTAATAGAAAAAAAATTGTATTACATACATATGCATGGGAATTCCACAAAATATGAGACTCCAAGAAAGCTTACACAGTGCCTGAAATAAAGAAAAGAATAGGCACTTGGGGCTTCTGAGGTCGTGGTGATACAAGTTACATAATGATGAGGGGAGGAATTGTATGATGAATAAAAGTTTTCTTGTTATGCAGATAAGAAGTCTCTCTGGTAATAAAAAGATGTCTCTGAGTAAAACTGCCTTTGCAAAAATTATGGCAGTGAGAGACATTTGACAAAGCTGACTTCACTTTGCTTCTAACTTCACAAGCTGCCTTTGGCCAAGCACAGGCCAAGCTAACTATGGTAAGGGTTTAGTTTACAGTTTAACTTTAAAACAAAAATAACCATCCCTTCCTGAAACTACCCTCCTCCTGGTTTGGGGACTGAAACTGTCTGTGTAAAATTAATGAAAGGCTACAAGAATAGAATTATTTTTAAAAGGCTGAACTCTGCTAAGACCTATGCATAGTTAAGTGATAACCAGCCATTGTTCTCTAGCTTGCTTACTCCTCACCAGTTATGCAGCCAGAGGTCACAAGATTTGTAACTTCCCCAGTTGCTCCTATAGATAATATCACTATTGTAAAACCTAAGATTGGTCTTTCAGATATTTTCACAATTTTGCATTCTGGCAAACTGACTGATGCCATGTGGACCTGTAACAACTGATTCTGTGAACTCCATGCAGAAAGTGACTCAGCATGTAAAGATAATTCCCAGGCAGAAAAGCACCATCAATCTTAACATCACTGTTTTAGCCATTGCAGTGGGTTGCTCAGATTCCGGTTCTGGGAATCAATAAATTGGACGTCCACTCAGAAACCTAATTAGAAAGGCGGTAATTACAAAGATGACAGATGGATAAATTTATAACAAAGGGAAGAAACCAGCCTAAAAAGGCTGAGAATGCACAAAATTAGAACGCTTCTCCCTTTATAGGGAATTACAGTTCCTCATCAGCAATGGAACAAGGCCTCATGGAGGAAGACTGTGTTCCATTAACAGAAGTAGGCTTCAGAAGGTAGATGTTAAGAAACTTCTGGGAGTTAAAAGAACTTGTTCTAACCCAATGCAAAGAAACTAAGAACTTTGAAAAAGGGTTTGACCAAATGCTGACAAGAATAGACAATATAGAGAGGAATATAAGTGAATTAACAGAGTTGAAAAACACAACATGAGAACTTCACAAAGCATGCACAATTTTCAACAGCTGAATTGATCAAGCAGAAGAAAGGATATCAGAGGTTAAAGACCAACTTAATGAAATAAAACAAGAAGACAAGAATAGAGAAAAAAGAATAAAAAGGAATGAGCAAAGTCTCCTAGAAATATGGACTATGTGAAAAGACCTAATTTATGTTTGATAGGTATACCTGAATATGACAAAGAGAATGAATCCAAGCTGGAAAATACTCTTCAGGATATTATTCAGGAAAACTTTCCCAACCTAGCAAGGCAGGACAATATTCAAGTCCAGGTAATACAGAGAACACCACAAAGATATTCCTCAAGAAGAGCAACCCCAAGGCACATAATCATTAGATTCACCTGGGTTGAAATGAAGGAGAAAATACTAAGGGCAGCCAGAGAGAAAGGTCAGGTTACCCATAAAGGGAAGCCTATCAGACTCACAGCAGATCTCTCAGCAGAAATCCTACAAGCCAGAAAAGAGTGGGGGCCAATATTCAACATCCTTAAAGAAAAGAACTTTCAACCCATGATTTTATATGCAGCCAAACTAAGTTTCACAAGGGAAGGAAAAATAAAATCTTTTATGAACAAGAAAATACTTAGAGATTTCCCTACCATGAGGCCTGCTTTACAAGAGCTTCTGAAAGAAGCATTACACACAGAAAGGAACAAACAATATTAGCCTTTCCAAAACTATACCAAAAAGTAAAGAGCATCAACATAATGAAGAATTTACATCAACTAATGGGCAAAACAGCAGCTAACATCAAATGGCAGTAATCCTAAATTTAAATTGGCTAAATCCCCCAATCAAAAGATACAGCCAAAACCCACCGGTATGCTGCATTCAGACCCATCTCACATGCAAGGATACACAAAGACTCAAAACAAAAGGATGGAGAAATATTTACCAACCAAATGGAGAGCAAAAATAAATAAATAAATAAAAAGCAGGAGTTGCAATTCTTGCCTCTGATAAAATAGATTTTAAAGCAACAAAGATATAATGGTAAAAGGATCAGTGCAACAAGAAGAGCTAATGATCCTAAATATATATGTACCCAATACAGGAACACCCAGATACATAAGACCTATGAAGAGACTTAGACTCACACACAATAATAGAGGAAGACTTCAACATCAATATTAGATAGATCAACAAGACAGAAAATTAATAAGGATATCCAGGACTTGAACTCAGCATCAGAACAAATAATCAACATTTATAGAACTCTCTGTGGGGGCT